>CM034356.1:21090079-21104556 GCA_019925275.1 Mytilus edulis | reverse complement strand
ACTTATCATCATTATTATTTAAGTACCATGGCTGGTGTCGCTTGTGAAGCAGGATATATGATTACATTTCGAGAGCACATAGACCATCTCTGTATTTTAGGTGGGATTTGTGTAACTGAGTCTCAAGTGTTTTTGTTGTTGTTGTGCTTTGTATATGCTGGTGTTTTTCGGTTTTGACATTGTCAGATAGCTTAAGTTTTTAATTTCATTTACTAGCACAGATGTTACTGGATATTTACATCAGGTAACTCCAGACAAGTACTCAGTGCTTCGTTACAGACATGATTTATAACATAAACATATCTAAATTTTCCGTTCATGAATTCAAATATCTTTTAGAAACGAAAGATCCTTCCATCAAACAAACTAACCTGCGAACAAGTACGCTATTGTACAATAGAACAGTCAATTAACGTAATCGCAACAAAATATTTTATTCAAGATAATAATACGTTTTACTGATATTGGACAAAACGACCGTAATGATTTATTTCCATAAAGGGCAATTATGCTCTCTTTTTATATTTTTACATTTTATAAATGCAGTTTATACTCGTTATAATAGATGTTATTCAACTCAGTCGTTCCGTAATAAAAAAAAAATGACAACGAAACACTCAACAAAAGAAGAAATCAAAAAGCATTTGTTCAAGACACTTAGACCATACAATTCTATAAAGGATAACGACGAAACGACAAACAAGATTTTATCACGATCAGTTTAGTGTCATTCCAATAGTCTATATCGTTTTTGCACAGTTCTATTGTAGAGTATATCATGTATATACAATTGACCATGCATTTTTTTTTCGAGAGATGGTTTTCAATTGACTTCTTTGGAATTTGTACATTATAATGTTTTAGACATACATGCATTTTTATGGTTGTTACACCAGGTATAAGAATAAAGGAAAATATTCAATAAGTGACCAAACAACACGTTAAATTACAAATGCAGTTAGTGCATGCGTTTACTTTCAATGACGTTTGAAATTGAATACAGTTCAATGTATGTATTATTGGTCTAGTCGTTTTTTAGTTTATGCTTTAATTTAGTTTAATTTGTAACATTTGTAACTGAAACCAAATGCCACGTTTCTATTTTCAAAACAAACTTCGCAACATGTTTAGTAAATTGACAGGTAATTCGGCCTGATTTATTCTTATTTTTCAATTTCATTGACGTTATACCTGTTTGATGATGATTCTAAGATTTGTTTTATTATATTTATCCAAACATAATTCATCTTGATTGTTTCATTGGATAGTTTTTCTGTTTTGTGTACTGTAATGTAAGTTTAAGTCGTTTTTCCTTTTTTGTCGTTGCTTGTCATTTTGTTTTCAACTAATGACCTGATATACATGTATCCCTATGGTATCTTTTTTTTCTCTCTTAAATAACACAAAGGTAGAGGACAATGTATAAAGCCTATTACTGACTATAAATTTATAAATGTAATTAAGGCAAAATTTCTTTGTTTATGGCAACATTATGAACAATTCCTATGTATTTAAACATATAAGCATAATTTTATGCAATTGATAACTTTAAAGATGTTTTGCAAACAAATGTTTCAATTAAACACCGTAATTATTAACAAAAATACCTGTAGTAAAATGTAGTCTCTGTCTTTTAGGACTTCATTTTGTTTACAAAATAGGGAACATTTTTCAACACCGTTATGATTCAGCGTCTTCATTAGTTGTAAAGCATTCACTGTATTTTGTAAGTCGGTCAAATGAAAACACTCTATGAAAAACAAACTAACACAATTCAGAAAGAAAAAAAAATAAAAGTACAAAAAAAAAATATAAATAATTAAATGAATAAATAGTTGCGATATTCTTTGTACAATTAGTTCTATTAAAACTTATTTGTAGACGAAATTCAGTTAAACCGATGTAATAGTAGCGAACATAAAGATGCTTATTCTTTAGAAGCACGGTCTTTTAATTGTATACTAAGATGGTGAAATGGATAAAAAGTGGATGGATTTTGTCGTTAACCGACTTTCACCATTTACAACGGTGTACAGTGGAGATTGTTAATGACTATATGATGTATGGAGTACTGTAAAACAAACGTAGCGGTAAAATCTTCATTGCCAAACTAATCCCCATTCCAGGCATAGACATTTCTGCTACACATGAGAAGTCTAAGTGACCATATTCCAATGTTCAAGTCCTATTATTATGCAGAATCGAATGAATATTAGTTAACTTGATATTGATAAACCTAGGAGAAAATGTTTTGTAATGTACAAATTGCCATGCTATTTATAACCGCCATTAATCAAATCAATAAATCTTTGAATTTTGATTGATGTTGTTTTCCCTCCCTCTCTCTTTGTTTTTGGAAAGGGTGTCTTGCTTGACCAAGCATCTTGTCTATGATCAATCAAAAATTTATTTCAGTGGTAAACAAGAGTACATTGTATATAGAATACAAGCATTGGCAGTCTTCTATATCACCCATCTATGTTTATTTCAAAACCCAATCGCAAAAAGTAACATGCACCTGTGTTAAGTATCTATATAATCAGGTTTATATGTGATGGCGTTTCCGATATGAAATATCCCATTCTGAATTAATATTTTCTTTTTTGTATTTCATTCATCGTGCAGAGTTGATACGGTGTGATTTTAGCCCAGTCTTTTAATTTCACCTTTCAGTATTTTGATGATGTACTGTATCTTAATAATAATAGATTCAGTGATCACTTACATTTAATATATCCAAGTGAACTTGAAATTAAAGATACTACTGACACAGATAAATCTGCTTCATATTTAGACCTTTTTCTCGAAATGACTACTGATATTAGGTTGAATACCAAAATTTATGACAAACGCGAGGCTTTTTATTTTCCTATAGTCAACTTTCCATTTCTGTGTAGCAATATCCCAGCGGCACCAGCATATGGAGTATATGTGTCTCAATTAATATTGCTACTTTACTTTAGAGCTAGCTCAAAGTACGTTGATTTTGTTGAACGAGGAATATTGCTTTCTCAAAAGTTGCTAAGACAGGGCTATGCATCAATCAAATTAAGGTCATCACTCAAGAAATTTTACGGTCGCCATCATGAGCTGATTGGCCATTATGACAAAAGTGTGTCAGAAATCATATCGATATTCTTCCTCAGTCATAAAACCCTTCCATCTATTTACTGTTGATGTAAATGTCACTCCTGGTACTGTTAGGTTTGATCAGCTTTTTAAACATTATCAAAGTGTTAAATAGGTTAGGTTTTTTTTAAGAATATATTCGCAGTCACTGACGAAATTCGCATCTGGCGGAATACAACTCGTATCGTTCATGCTATAGATATGCTCATATCAAATATAATAATTGACAAGAAATTAAAATAAGTAAACAAATCAAACAATTGACTAATATATTTTACCGTAATATTCCATGACAGGGATCGTATTACAGAGCCATTTATCCAAAGAAAGGGGGGTTTCATCTCAGAATTCGGCAGTATATAATTTGCATTGATAGTCTGACATGTCTCTGAACGACATGAATTGAACATCCTCTCTCCAGATAATGTCCAGCCATCAACACAATTATCGGAAGCTCTATCCCAGGTATGATTGACTTCACTCACATTAAAAACTGAAAGAAAAGTAACAAATAATTAAAAACCAATTCTCCAGAGATCAATTGAAGGTCTTTCGAACTCGATAATAAGAATGAAATTTAAAAAACAATGTTAGAAAATGTCACTCCTTGTTGATGTAATTTGATACTTCAAATTGATATAAAAAATAGAATTAATAAGTATATGAGAAGACTTAATTGCATTATAATATACAAGAAAGGATTTTTAGAAAAGGTCAAAATCTAGATCGTCAAATTGACCCTTTGACCTTGACCTCAATTTTAAGGTCATAGGTCAGTGATCTCAATTTAAGACCCAAGATCAATCACGTGTATGGTTGTCGAGAAATACCGATTTCAAATAAAAAAAGGGGAGAAAACTCTTAAAGGGTCGACCAAAACACTTCGACTTTAATGGGTTGAAGTTGCGCCTTATTGTAAACAGTTATTTGGCAAACACATGATATCATCAAATGTTTCAGTTTCTATTGAATAACGATAACAAGCAAAATTCAAAATTAAGAACATGACCTTGACCTTTGACCTTGACCTAAATTTCGTTCAAATGGACAAAGGACTTTATATCAAAAGACTGTATGCCTCTAAGACTTTATAACGTATGAATTTATCCAACATATCGCCTATCTTAAATTTTCAAGGGAAATAACTCCCATAAGATGTCTTCCGATCATTCCAGTTAAAATAAACCAAATCATTCTTACGAGTAGACGAACAATTCGGTGAAAACAGTTTGTTAAAATCTTTTACGGTTTTAGAGATATAGCGATAACAAGAAAAAAGAGGTTGCGGGGAGATAACTCCTATAAGAATAAGTGTTCGGTCACACAGAGTGAGTTTTGAAACCTCCATTACTGTACAACATCATTGTCCAAAAGTCCATTCGTTATGTTATAAAAAAAAAAGCACCTCAGACGGCAGAAGAAAAAAACAAAAATAATCAGAAAAAAAATAAATGGTCTTTCCACAAAAAGGGGGAATACCTAATAAAGAAACATATGCAACTTTCTTAAAATATTTCCATCTCCTGTATAATCTTCATCATAAACTTACACGAAATCAATCGTCTAACAGCAATTTTGCACATTCAAATTCAACTTCAAGTTTGTTCCTAACACTAGTACGTTCTTTGCTAGGAGTAGTGTTCAAGTCATAATGTTTTTATGACAATTATTGACTGTTGTGTAACAAAATAGTAGACACAATTCCTTACTCTTTTCCTTGTTCATGATTACACGAAATGCAACTGATGTAGTGTTGTGTTCCTGGGGCTGTTTTAGCAAGAGTTACTGATCTATTAGCCTAAAATGACGGGAGGTAATCTGTACACAAAATGATGCTTTCAACAATTTACGGATTATTGATTGCACTTTATGATTGCATGAAATAAACTGATTCCACACCGTTTAATGTATAAAGTACATTATGGATCACCTTATCATTAAAATAACAATTTGGTAACTACAGTTAACACAAAATAAAAACACATTTACTAACATGCATAAGTAGGAATACCTGTTATATAAGGAGTTGATTGTAATGTAGTATTTTGAGTCAATAGACCGTTAATATCTTCTGTTGAATCTAGATTAAAAAAAAGTTAATATGTAGGATAAGAAATATCACTCGCAAAAAACATAAAGTCTAGCCTTTCACACTTTTGTTACTTTTATTGATAGAGCTAACAGGTTATTATAATTTGAATACCAGAGCTTAAGGTCAAATAAAATGTTACTATGATTTTATAAACATTTATTGGCAGCTCTATCCCATGGATATGTGGCTTCACTCACATCAATAACTGGAAGATAAGAAAATAATTCATGAAACAATCAGCATATAATTACATTTCCTGTATAATGTTCATCTCAAATTCACATGGAAGCAATCGTCCCGTAGTTCTGTTTCATAATTGCATTACATTTGACTCATGCATTGTTGTATTCCTCATAACTGTGACATTTAATACTGCAACAGGTGTTGCTGATACCTGTAAGCTTTTGATGACGGGAGTTAAATGGTACACAAATTGTTATAAGTTGCTGCTTTGAACAATTTATTATTATTGATTGCCAACTTGGTTTGCATGATATAACCTGAATTAATAATTCGTTGTATAAAGTACATTGTGGATCACGATTGTTACACAAGAGAAATAAATATCAAATTGATTTAGTAGGAAAACGTGTTTTACTTTTGTATTAAGAGTTGATTGTATTGTCGTTTTTTATTTTGTGTCCATCGCCGGTTTAAATCATCTGAGGAATTTAGATTTAAAAAATATATGTACGTATGGTATGAGTACAAATATCCCTCGTAAAATTAAATTGTCAAAGATACATAGGGGCAAAAGATGCCAGAGGGACATTCAAACTCATAGACCGAAATTAAGCTAATAACAACGTAAACATGGCTAGAAAAGAAAAAAAAAGACAAACAGACAAATAATAGTACACAAGACATGCAAGACGTCGACACAAAATAGAAAACTAAAGACTTAGCAGCAAAAAAAACCCACTAAAAACTGGTGCTCTAGAAGAGTAGTCAGATTTGATGTATAAATATGAATGGAATTTTAGTTAATTACGACTGGTTGATTATTTGAAGAGTTGTTTTGGACATTTTCAATTCAGGCACTTTATTAATACCTCAGAAAAATAATTGTAAAAAAAATTCACAAATATCATCCAGTTAAGAAAATTGAGAAGCATTTTAGAGCAGAAAAAATCAACATGTGCAGTTTCTGCATGACAGTTCTTTTTGTTACAGTGCATCAGTTACCTTGTTTACGAATTGACATGTTCACTTGTTTTTCTTTTACCGTGAAACTGACAAGTTTAAGACATAAACCTTTACAAACTTTAAAAACTTACATACAAATGGATTTAAATTTGGTTGAGATAACAAATTTCCGAAAACAAATATGCATATGAAACAATACATTAAAGTTTTTATCGTCACACTCATACATTTGTTTGAGTAGTGGTAAACTGAAAGATTTATAAACATGTACTTTAACGACATCCGATCAGACAGGCTATTACCATCAATTTATCTGTACCACCTATTTATAAAGTTATTAAGCATGTTAATTGCTTTATGTGGTTTTGTACTTATGATATCCGTATTGAACTACCCACGCCTTACTGTTGTTTTGTATTCATATTTTCATATTCAATATAAGATTTATAAATTATGGATTTCTCTTTTGATATTGCCATCACTTGGCGTCCGTCCTTGCCGTTAACTGTTTTAGTAACTTTTCCTTTGAAAAACATGAGCTAGACTCAATATTGGAATGGAAATAAACGTTTTGTATCTAGTATAAAATTTGTTTTTCTTTTATTTTGGTGATTAAATTAGCATGGCCGCCATTGCTAAACATAGAACATACGGTTAAATATCATTTCTTTTCTTTTTTAAAAGTTTAAAGAGTAAAAGCAAATCACATGACTTGAAATGAATTTCTCAATGGAGTTTCGTTATTTTTGGTTATTAGATTAAAACTATATGGTAATTATATTCAGCAAAAACATTCCTAAACAAGAAAAGATCTACTAGTACTATATAGGTAAAATCTTAAATTGATTACTTATTGCTTTTAAAAGATATTTTAAAAATTTTGATAATTTAAACATAATGTTCAAGGACACAAATAGTAAGACCTACAAATATGTCAAACTGAATAAATTGCTCAATTAACCCTTCATAGGAGTTGTTACCCTTGAAAGACAATTTTCACCGAATTGTTGTTGTGCTTAAAAACCATGGAAGATTGATATATACTTTTAACAGCAAACATGTTCACTATATATTCATCTAAATTTCAGGTGTGCGATGTAGGCCCTAATAATCCTTTTTTTTTTTTTTTTTTATCTCAAACATTATTTGAAGCTGTGTCTATCGAATATGTGTGCCAGAAAGACGATACAGGATATTAACGTACAAACAGGGTATTACCGTACAAACAGGCTATTAACGTACAAACAGGCTATTAACGTACAAATGAACAGAAAAAACAAATGAGATCAGTACTTGCATTAATGCTTCATTCAATGTATGCAGTAAATAAACTCATCATAGATACCAGGACTAAATTTTATATTTACGCAAGACGCGCGTTTCGTCTACAAAAGACTCATCAGTGACGCTCGAATCCAAAAAAGTTAAAAAGGCCAAATAAAGTACGAAGTTGAAGAGCATTTAGGACCAAAATTCCTAAAGGTTTTGCCAAATACAGCTAAGGTCATTTATGCCTGAGGTAGAAAAGTCTTAGTATTTCAAAAATAACATTCTCTTATTGATGTTTTTCTGACTTTTTAGTTACGATTGACCATATAATTGACCATGTATGTTCAAATATTATATTAAAAATTAAGCAACATTCAGAGAAGATAGAATTAAAAATTGAGTTCCACGTTGTTTGAATCTTTGTATTTTGACTGCATTGATTTTTTTGTTTATTTCTTTAAATTATTTTAGGCAGATATATTTTGTATTCGTATCATAGAATGGTGAGTGGAATAAGAAGTAAATAATAGCTATTAAAGGAAACAAATTGTCATCATTAAAAAAACAGATATTTTTGTCATCATAACATATTTTACTTGAATATCTCTTTTTTGCACATGAAGGATATCGGAACGGATGGTATAGCGGTAACTGATGACATTCAATACAGTTTATACGAGAGCTACACTGTTCATGTTGCCAACTAATGAGACCGTCGATATATGCATACCAGTTTATTGGTAACTGCATGACAACATGGTATACCAATTATTAATGCATGCACAACACTTGAGAATGGTGTCATGGTTAAGTGCATAACGGTTGATACGAAAGTTATTAATATATGCATAGCAACTGATACAATGGTTATGGGAATATATATTGATATAACCGACGTTTGATATAATAGGTACGGCTTATTGTTTTACTCATATCATGCTTAATACAGAGGTCTTGAATATAGCTATGACAGTTATTGCAACCGCAGTAGTTCTTTCAATGCAAGTTGATACGGTTTCATGGATATATGGATGGCAGTTGGTACCTCAAGCATTGGTTTAAACACGATATATGAAAGACACTCATAGTGATACCCAGTAACTATGTATTGTTGTATATGCATGAAAGATCACACGGCGGCCATACGCATTTGCATTGGTACTTGATATGATAGCTATATTGTAGTCGTGTGGAATTGTTATTCCCCAGTGGAATACCAGCTAAGCATTCAGCACTTCCGTTTTGACTTGAATTATCATTGATATGATCATAATTACGAATTAACTGTTTACAAAACGAATTTATGTTAAAGACTAAGGTTTTTCTACCTCAGGAATAGATTACCATAGCTGTATTTGCAGAAATGTTTTGGAATTTTCAGTCCTCAATGCTTTTTACTTCGTTCTTTATTTGGCCTTATGTGACTTATTACAAGCACTCTGTTAAATGTGTTAGTACCTGCATGCAAATATACTTTTGAGCAACTAATGTCTACTTCATTTGTTATTGCATAAATATATATGTGATTGTTATTGTCTTATTCAGTTGATGGTGATATAAAGAATGTTTTTTTTAAGTATCCTTATTAACCAACCCTACCTGATACTGTAAACATAAATCCAAACAGAAAATATACGTAAAGAAACATAGTGTAAAAATATTGTGCATTCGATATGGATGCCATAATTGAAAACAATTACACGGAAATGTATACACATTGTGTTATTTTCAATTATACATCCGCTCTAAATATTCAGGAAGACGTGGGACACCAAAAAACAACAATCGTTCAAGCATTTATTTGTAGAAATAATTTAAATTTAAAATTAAACAATCTAGACACTAAACGCAAATAGTTGTATGGTAACGTTAGTACTAATAATTGTAAATTTTTGTCATCTCAAAGAATAGTGAGATTTGTAATATCCGATTAACAAAAATCCGTGGTGTTCATGTGGCTGTACGGATTTATAACATAGATTCGCAGCCATGTTTGGTCAGAATGGGGACATCTATTTTGATACCTCGAGTAGAGATAGCTCCATGCCCTCTTCAATTCTCAGACATAGCATTGGTACCTATACGTGACCTTTCCGGTTTTTTTTTTATATCTCAAGGTACTTAATCAAAAAGAAAATTGATAGGAATTTTCCACTGAGAAAAAGAAAAAATATTCCACTTAAACCTAATTTGAAACCCATTTATGTTCGTCTTTGTGTATTGTGCATCAATTAAATTATATTGTATTATTTTTTTTTGAATGAATTTCCTTCTAAACAGTTCATAAGATATGCTTATAAGGGAAGTAGATATCTGACTATATTTTTATGTACTGCACAAGTATATTGTGTTAACCATTTGCATGATCCTATCATTTCTTTGTTTTCTTCTAAATTGCATTTATACTTCTTTTTTATGCGATCCTTACAGGTATTAAATCACCAACAAGTATTTAAAAAAAACCATTTAAAATCTTCTAATGCATGTACATGTAACAGGAAAACGAATATCAGTACATAAAGGTCACAGTATGATTTCCTATTCAAAATCAATAAATAAATTTTCAAAATCTTAAACACGAATAAGTTAAGTAGTGCTTGTTTCAAAAGTGTAATGGAAAGTTTTACATTAAAAATCATCTCACATATATGATAATGTCTCTGTATTGTAGCGATGTATTAACAAAACTTCACAGTATATGTTTCTAAAATTAGAATAGTAAAGAAATGACCTATGGTTCTGAAAGAAAATAACTCCATATAGGTTTATAATTATGTTTAAACCAAATAGTGTAGTTTGTAAAAATATTTTTTTTCTATCACAATTAATAAAAAATGGTGCATTCATAAGAAAAGTAACAGTGTTTTTACAAAATTCAAATACATGTCATTTGTATAGATATGTTGTGTACAAGTTGCGATTTTGTACAGGTTATAACATGTACAAAAATATTGTACATGTTATGAATTGTATAATGCAAAAATACAAGTTATAACATGTACAAAAGTACCTCGTACATGTTAAAACCTGTGCAAAATATTGCTCAAAAATGGTTTTAATTTGTACAAATCGAAAAATAAGGATATGTTTCTATTATCGCAACAGATGTTATTGACCTCAATAATATTTTCATAACTGTTTTATTATTCCTTAATGTTAGTGTGTTTTGTCTTTTTTGGATACAGTTATTGTCCAAGGGTCGGTATTACGAAAAATTCCAAAGACCTGTCATAAGATATATCTTAGAACTTGTCTTATGATCCTCTTATGACTATCTTTAGACATATCTTTATTTGATGAATAATAATTGTGAGTGTCCACTTTGAAGGCAATAGTAAAATACTTTCATTCTAGTTAGCACTAAAAGACATAAGAGGATAGCCAGGATAGATGTGTCTACAAATAAAATTGGGAATGGAAATGGGGTATGTGTCTAAAAGACAACAACCCGCCCATGGAACAGACTACATCCAAAGGCCACAAATACATGCTTTCAAAGTAGAGGATATATATTAAAACATCAAAATCACATTCGCCTCATGCAATGATCTTATAGTTTATAAAAAAAATTGTGTTATAAATTTACATAAGTCATGCTGAAGGCCAAAAAATGTTGAAGAGTAGATCCAAATATATTGATAATGAAGCGTGGTCCAATGAAAACTATTTCAGCTCTCTCTTGCTTTTACAGAATAAGCATATAAGATATTGTTTTAGTCTTTGCGTGCTATAAAACAGAGGGAGGAGTATTACCCAAAATTATTAGGCATCGTTCTTAAATTTTTTGGAAGAATTTAGTTACTAGTATCTAATGTAATTGTCATTGAGGAAATGCAAGCTTTTAGTAAATAGTGTCACACTTAGTTAAGCAATGATGGACTGCACAAAACATACAAATACATGAAAACACATTATGACAACATAAGTCATGAAGCGTATATTTCTGAAACTTTGTGATCATTGTCCTCTACAGAAAAAGACACGTTCTGACCTATTCGTTGTTGTTCTTTATGCTTTGGTGAATTTAAATGTATATTTTACTTCATTAAGATTTATCTTAAATTTTGTACAAGTTAAAATCATTTTTAAGCAATATTTTATACAGGTTATAACATGTATGAGGTACTTTTTTACATGTTATAACTTGTATTTTTGCATTATACAAGTTATAACAAATGGACAAAATCGCAACTTGTACACGACAGATACTGTATAGTAAACACGCATTGAACATCTCATTTAGTTAAACCTGTAAACTATATATGCAAATCATATATTTTTTAGATATCGTATATCATGTATATCAGCACATAGTTTAAGCAAAGAAACAGGCAGATATTATAATGTTGAAAAACATTATAGACTTTGCACAAACTTGAATGTACAAAATATGGTCAAATCCGAGTGTAATATATAAAAAAGTATTTTTGGAGATATTCTTCTACATACAAACTTATCCAGTTGTTATCTGTCAGAAATATTAAAGAATCAAATAACTTCATTATATTCTTAAAATCAGCAGAAACACTTAGAATTTGATTGCATTATATACATACAGAAAACTTTTTCTCACTTTATTTAAATATTATATCATTCTCCGCTCGTTTTTCATATTTTGTATAATGTAGTATATTTTCTTTCCTGCACACCTCTATATTTATATTTATTATGTTACTCTTGTAAATTTCTTATATTGGTGCAATTAAAAGTATGTGTATGTATCCTATAAGCTGTATTGCTTTTGGAATAAGGTATTATTATTAAAAAAACCATTTGTTCTTCTCATAGAAAATGTCACGAACAATTGATGTACTTTGTATGAATTTGGTTACATTAATAACTGTTTGTTTCCTCTACCGTAAAGGGTGTATTGAATTCTGGTCTGTCCTGATAGTAACGAAAGATTTTAAAATTAGAACTTGTAACGTTTCTATTAACAATGGGAAACTAGAAATAAAGTCTCGTTGTAAGGGACGAGTCATCCTATTGTGTCATGTTTGTTTTAATAGATAAAATGTAATTGTTCAAACTGCAAACTAGATGTCGGATTAAAACTTATTAACAGCAACCAAAAATGGCAATTGGTAACAAGTCCCAGTGTTGGGTCGAGAATTTAAACATTTGACGCAGTGTATAAACAATTTGATACTTCAAGTCTCTCACAAACTTAAAATTAGAAAATGTGACGTTTCCATAAACCATGGGAAACTATATAACATGTATAAGTAATTGTAAAGTCTGGTTAGTGAAGAGCCATCCTTATAGATAAAATGAGATCGTTTAAAATGCAAACCAGTCTGATTTATACGTATTGACAGCAATCATCGACGGGACTTGTTAACCATTGTCCCCATCCTAGTTTTGGATCTAATATTAAAACATTTGTTTCAGTGAATAAACAGTTTGACACGCAAGCCTCTCCGAACCAGGCACACAGGTATGACAGTCAAATATGAGAATAGAACGTTAGCTAAAAGCTTTACCATATCTAGGAGAAACAAAACAATCATCATTACAAGCAAATAAAATCACCATTACAAGCAAAACAAATCACAGTATCGATCTTGTCTTTTGTTTTTGTTTTTATTTTTGTTGTTGCCATGGCGTTGTCAGTTTATTTTCGACTTCTTAATGTCTATTTAATATCTTTCGTCTATCTTTGATAGACCTTGGATGCAAAATGCAAGTTTTTTTTCAATATACACGTTGGTAGTGCTAACTTTAATTAAGAAAATAATTAATCACATGATGCCATGTCGTAGAAAATATATCTTATATATTTGGAAATCTCAAAATGTTTAAATATAAACTATGTCCCAAGTATTTTAAATTGATTTACAAGTAGTAAGTTGAACGGAATATTTTTATCGCTTTGGAATCTGTTCACTTATCGACTACGGTTATGTAACCACAACCCTGGTTTTCTTGTCCTCGAATTGGACTTTTTCATATTTGCCTGTCTAATTGATGTCTGTTTTCTTTCTCAGTTTTGCTGTGACATGTAGTAAAAAAAAATTTAAATTTATTTCAGCGTGTTCAATACTTGTTTTATTTGTATTTGTTTAAACTGAAGTGGGACTTAAATTGATAAACGCAACATTTGATTTATGTATTAGGCATATATACGCTATCACTTTATATAATTTTAAAGAATAACTTAGTTGTTATAAATTGTATTAGTATTTTAATTGATACAATTGCAGATACATCAATGATGTTGCTTCATTAATTACAAGGTGGAAAACAATAATAATTTTAATATATGCTAGTCCTTTCAGAAACCTTGTTTAGGTCTGTGGAACTATATATTTTTAGTTTAGAACACTTGATTCGACCAAACCAAACACTACAAATTTATGAGGTTTTCAAAAAGAAAACAACCCGACTAAGGAGCCTAAAACAGAGGAAGACCATCCATTGGTCTTCAATACAGCGAGAATTTATACTGGCTCGTTAGTATTATTTCCTTTTCTTTGATTTCAACTGTCTCCATTTTCTATTGTTTAGAGGTTCACCAGTCATTATTGTGTTTTGTCAATCAGTTTACAAACACACCAATATGGCAACAAGAAAAAACAAAAAAAACAACAACTTCATTCTAACAAATAAGAGGTTAAGCTAGCAATAAAACACGGCTTAATCTTTTTTTCTGCCAACAATGCCCGGTATCACGTCCAGAAAGTTACACTTGTTTTCCATTTGTTTGTTTATATAATCTAACGCTTGATTTTCTCAGTTTGTATTGCCATCTTGATATTGTCTTCCTGTTCATTATTTTTGTTAATTCTTGTTTTATCATATAAAAAAATGCAGTTTCCGACTCTTTTTTTTTACAACGATC
>CM034356.1:21031517-21089979 GCA_019925275.1 Mytilus edulis | reverse complement strand
CCTGCATTTTTTGCCATACTGTAGAATACGCTGTCCTTGTTCTGTAGTAAAGTGGTCGGGGTATCAAACTCCTTAATTCTTCCAGTTTCAAGTACCATTACTCTAGAATAATTAAATGGATATAAAGATGACACATTTTCATGAATGACAAAAATATAAAGACAACTTGTATAAGTGTACTGTACTAGATCAAGTCACAATTCTCTCTTAAGGTATCACAATACAATTTTTATTTTACTTCCAATCACTAACCTTTAAAATGCGATAACTTTCTTATGAATGCATAGAAAATAATAAAAGAGCTATATATAGATAGATAAAATATTAATCTTTTAAATTAATGCAATATTTTTATTATGCAATCATTATGTAATCAATTATTATATAATTAGTGGCAAAATCTGGGTAAGTTCACTTGAATGAATTTAGCTCTATCATCTCTTTAGCTATAACGAAATCTTAATCAACACATCATGGGCTTCAAAAGGATGTCTCAGATTGTCTCTATGGTATTCCATTCGCTCATAAATCTCTAATTAGTGTAAACATCCTAACCACATAAAAGAAGAAGATGTTTAATTAGGTGTAAAATTTGTTCTATACATTCTATCTAAAATCTGAGATACCCTTTTGTAGATAAAGGCCATAGGAACAACATATAATAAAATCAACCCTCTAGGGATACCTATGCAGAGGCTAATTTCATTTGCGAGTGGAAATTTGGTGAAAAATATTTTAGACACAGTTAACATTATAATTGGTTACATAGCTGTTGCATAATACTAACATTGCATTAATTTGAAAGAGTAATCTGTTAGCTATCCAAAAATATCACTTTTATGAATTGTCAAGCATTATTGAGAAATCTTTGTATTGTGCTACCTTAAAGCCGAAGCATAAGTCACTGCTATACATATGATGCCATATTAATCAATAGATCATACTTAAGGTAGCAGGGAAAGTATAAGTAAGAAGAAAGTAGAACAAACAAGATCTGGAAGAAATAACGCATCTGATAACAAGGTTTTAAACAAAGGAGCCTTTACTCGAATGAACCATCAAAACAATAAGAAAACTTTAAAAAAAAATATACAAAACTATTGTGTTATTCGTTTTTTCACTTACAGACCCTTATATTCTATTCTGACCCTCAGAAATGTATTCATTAGTAATTATACATTTATTTTCAGTTGTAGCTTTCCGTATTTATAATAACAAAAATTGATATGGTGTGTAATGTCTGAAAATTTAAAAAAAAAAGTGAGGTTGTGTATCATTCAGACAAAAAAAAACTCTGTTTAAGAGCTTTTCAAGTATGATACTCTCAACTGGTAAACATTTGTGGCTGTCAACATTTTTTTTAACTTAATATCATGAATGAAGAGTATATGTAAAGCATGCGACAGGTGCATGTAACACAGTATTAAACGATACGATTGAACTTACATATAAGTATAACATTTTCATTTAATACAACTTTCTTAATAAAATTTAAAAAAACTTCGACTAAATTGTCAATCGAAAAAATCAGTTATCTTCTTGCTTCTTACTATGTCCCCCGAGCGGATGTATGCATATAAGACGCGTGCAGGTAATTGGCATTAATATAAATTCCTCACCTTGTGTAATCCATTATTGTGTTTAATCTGTGTGCAATGGTCAATACTGTACAATCAGCAAACTCTGTTCTAATTGTATTTTGTATGAGTTCATCTGTTTCTAAATCAACAGAAGCAGTTGCTTCATCGAGTACCAATATTTTTGTCTTTCGGAGTAAGGCTCTTGCCAAGCACACCAACTGGCGCTGACCAACACTGTAGCATAAGTTGCATTATGTAAGGCAATGTAACAAAATGTAAAATCACGAAAATACCGAATACTGAGGAATATTGAAAACGGACAGCCCCAAAACAAATGGAAAAATCAAAAGTTCAGTTTCATCAAACGAATGGATAACAACTGTCATATTCCTGAGCAGGTATTTTCTTATGTAAAAAGGGTGGATGAAACCCGATGCCATTGCTATTTACACATCTCGCTTATATGACAGACGCATAATGATTTAAAAGAATTTTCTTTAATTTTAGACGAAAATTTTAAAATACATGCTTATCAGGGACATAGATACAAGTTGAAATATATGAAAGGGGCATTTTATACATGTTTGAATTAAAGTTTAAGATTATTGTTTTTGTACCTTAGGTTTTCTCCACCTTCAGAACATTGGTGTTCCAAACCATCGTCTAAACCTTGGACGAAATCTTTTAAATGGGCATGCTCTAGTGCTCTCCAAATATTTTCAGTGGAAAAAATATCAAACGGATCCAAATTCATCCTGATACTTCCACAGAAAAGAACTGGATCCTATTTTCAAATAAATCAGGGTAATATTATCATGTCCATATAGTTCGCCTTTTCAGAATCTACTGCACTCTGAGAAATATTTTCAAAAGTCTACAATAAAACGTCGTGGTTGGTTGAAAACGTCCAAAGCAATGGAAATTCAACCAATGTCATGACGTTATTTAATTTTGGTGTACGAACAATGAGATTACACGAATTAAATAAATGAAATTGTCGTTGGCAGATAATTTCTAAAGAGTGACTACAGAAAATGTCTTAGATAATCATGATAATTGAAACTACAGTTTGAAACTTTTTTTTTAATTTCACTTAATAAAAAGTTATCAATCTCGACATTTTAAATTACAATAGTATATACACTGTACCTAAATGTAACGCGATGAGCTTTTATGACTTACAGAAAAGAAACATAGATTTCAGCTCAGCTTCACACCAAATGTTTCTTTTGATTTTTTTGAAAATACTAAATGGGTTTTTAGAAATCATATGTAAAGTGTAATGATGACAACTTAGCGGAGTATACTTATTTGTTTCTTAAGGTGGTACATAACACTTTAGGAAGATATATATATCTGTAAAATTATGATGAACGTTTTAATCACATTCTATTGTTAGATAAATGTCAGATTTCTCAATGATCTAAATATGTGTTAGTCAAAC
The DNA here is from genome assembly GCA_019925275.1 of Mytilus edulis. Classification (NCBI taxonomy): domain Eukaryota; kingdom Metazoa; phylum Mollusca; class Bivalvia; order Mytilida; family Mytilidae; genus Mytilus; species Mytilus edulis. The sequence continues at coordinate 21,086,955 of CM034356.1, read as the reverse complement.
TTCTAGACATTTTATGAAAATTTCGATAAAGTGCTAATTTTTTGTAAAAGTAAATAGTGTGTAAACATCGTATTAAAATTAAAGCAGCCAAATTAAGTTTAATCAATGTGTTACAGACCACCTTAATATAAATGAAAAATGAAATTAAGATTATTGAACATCAGGGTTGCGTTTAATATCGTAGCTGCTACATATGGCTACGTAGATTTATGACTATTGAACGTACAGCTAGTTTAACTACTAAATTGATATTGATAGCAACTAGGCTAGCTACTCGTTCAATAGTCACGAATTAACGCAACACTACGTAGCCACTATTATATTGAACGCAACCTAGATGATTCCTGCTCTTATTCACCTGTGGTATTATTGTGATCTTTGATCTTAAATCGTGAAGACCAATTGTAGAAATATCGACACCATCTATAACTATATCACCTCGTGCTGGTTCAAGTATTCTAAACAGAGCCATTGTCAATGATGACTTTCCTGCTCCAGTCCTTCCAACTATCCCAATCTGCAGTCAAGTAAAAATATATATTACGGAGTAAAAAGGTAATTAAATTTAAAACTACACTAGTATGTATGATAATAGTCCTGATAATATTACAAGCATGTTCGTATTTCAATATTTATAATCAAAAAGTTAATTGTAGAAGTCAAGATTAAACTTAAATTTTATATTAAGGTGTTGTGTCTACATTATTCTTATCAGCGGTACTTAATTTATTATTTGAAATGCAAAACAAAATGCAGACATACATTTAACATTATATACCATTCATTCTAACATGACGTTCTTCAAAAGCTTTGAGTACACACTCGTGGCTGTTCCGATCGTACTCACATATGCTTTTAAGAATGAGAAACCGTACGTCATAGAATGATGACGTCAGCATATAAGCATTTTATGGGAAAATACACAATTGTGAAACCGAAAATCATCACAACAAGGAAACGTACACACGATGCTAAAATGTGTTAAATAAGCCATTTTTTGTATACATCTAAGTTCAATTATTATTTAGATTCATCCAAACCTATCTACATATGTTGTTGTAAATGGTTTTAGTGTGTCACTTATTCAGTTTGCTATGTTTTTTTGTCAATTTAATAGTGCGTTTATTTATGGGAACAACAAGTAATGCCTTCACCTAGAGCACTTCGATCCAAAAGAAATATCGTCTTTGTCCTATGAGATTCGAAATAATTCATGGGGGCTTAAATATATCGTGATTTTACCACGGGTTGAACCTTTATGGCAAATATCTTACCCACCAGGGTAAAATATTTGTCATAAAGGGCCAACCCGTGATAACATCACGATATATTAAATTAGTTAGGATCCCACTAACATTTTAACCCCGCCACATTATGTATGTATGTGTTTGTCCCAAGTCAGTTTTACATTGTTGTTTCGGGGCCTTTTATAGCTGACTATGCAATATGGGATATATGCATTGTCAAATGTCCTACAGTGACCTATAGTTGTTAATTTTTTGTGTCATTTTCGTCTCTTGTAGAGAGTTGTCTCATTTGCAGTCATATCCCATCGTCTTTTTTCTTATATCAAGTAAATAGTAAACATTGTTAAATCAAATATCATATGCAATCTTAAATGATAAAACCACAATATGAAACACTGAGGTGACATTACTAAGATTCGATTCATTTTTAATAAATTATAGAAATACATGGAATATTGAAACAATATACATGCAACTCGAAATGTCTAATAATGACAAGATAACGTACAATAAGCAGTTCCTACCTTTTCACAGGGCAAAATTTTGCAGGTAATTCCTTTCAATACTAAATCAAGGTCCTCTCTGTAGCGAACACAATAGTTGTTCATATCAACACGACCTTGATCCGGCCATGTTGGTTTTGGCTTCGTTTTTTCAATCCGCCATAACGCCTACATATTATAATATGTTTGAGTTAACATTGTACACACAAAACACAATACCACGAATGTATATTAAATAGAATTGTTGGGTTAACAGAAAACATTTGGAAAGAAATGATAGCTCTTATTGATAGTTATCTTAAAACATATTCTCTTTTTCATATGTTTGTACGTGTGTGTATGTGTTATCTTCTGTGTTTGTTGGTCTATATCTTGAGAACCTTGACAGCAAGCAGTATTAGTGAGTACCTGCAATACTAGCAACCCTTATAATAAAGACTACAGTCGAGTACAACTCGCGAAGAGTAGTGTTTGAACTTACAAACTCAGTGTTGACAGGTTTGTGACCTTTAAAGATGACCATTTAAGATCGTATGGTCCATAGTGTGCGTGTGACTACCAAGATGAGTTTTTTTAAGTAACTGATTTAAAAGCTAGTACGGCTTTGTTCTGTTGCAAAATGTAGTCCATAGATGATTATGTAAAACATTGAAACCTGGCCATTTAGTTGATATTGTTTAATTCATTCCTTATATGTCAAATTTAAAATGTTATCAAACAGACATTCAGTAAACGTACAATACAAAATCCTACTAAAGAAAAATTCAAAACTCATTCGTTTTACGCAATTATTGAAAGAGCATAAATAAAACAGTTGCATACTTCTTATATAATAATTGTAGTATAAGTGCCAATCAGGCACTAAGTTGAAACTAAACTGTTGTAAATGTGCACGACACATTTAGTATACAACACAAATGACGCAGTAAAATCAAGTTTTTGTCGAGTTCTTATTACTAAGTTTATATTTTTTTATGAATTGGTTTGTGGAAACTAGTTGTGTCTATAGTTTCTTATGTATTTGTTAGAGGAATCGAGTCGGCTCTAACCAATATTTCGATTGTTTGTTTGTTTCACATCGAGTTTGATAATCCATTCTGGTAAATTGATATTTTGTTCTTGTTTAAAGGCAAAAGAATACAAAAATGTAATCAAAAATTAGTTTGTTAATTCTCTATCCATATGAATATAAACTTTCAAAAAAATCTAAACCTACCTCTTTTGGAGTTTCAATGAATTCAGTGACTCTTTCAATACTAACTATGTTGGTTTCAAAATCGGCGTAGTTCATCATAAACCATCGATTAAGATCCTTGATCTAAAGATATGAAAAGTTGTTATTGCGCTTAATGACAATTGAGTATTTAAACATGTCAAAAATATACCTGTAACAAATATAAAATCCTCATGTTAAATGGTAAATAAACCATCATTGTTAACACGCTAGTACATGAACAGGCATAGGTATACAAAAAACGCAAAATAGAAAACTGAAATATACACACCAACAAAACAACTTAATATTAAAAAATCATTAAAGGGGCACTAGCTGTCAAATTCATGTTAACCGATTTTAGTCAAATTCTCATATTTGGTTTATAACCATGCAAAAACATTTATCCAAAATAAAAAAAAGTCTAAAATATTATTCTAGGTCTATTTAATTTCAAATTATAGATGAACATCAAATTTTTATCATCGATTTTACCTGTATAAGAATGATTTTTGTGGATTAAATCATTCTATCAAATAATTTACCTTTGTTTCACTTTCAATGTTGACATTATTTTGCTTTAAACAACTTAACACATACAATTCATGTGTTGTTATAAAAATGTATCTCAAGCTAAGGGGCTACCTTGAACTTCACATGAATACGGATTCAATGTGGTCGAATATATACTTGCAGGTAAATAATTCTTAATCAATGTTTTTTAAGCTTATTTTGACAAAATTGAACCATACTAGCTGCTTAGGGGAATTACTTATTCAATATTTGCATTTCATTAATGATTGAGAAAATCAAAAACATATACCACTTAGCTAGTGCCCTTATACGACAATCAGCAACAATGAGAATTGAGCATGAACATATTTCCCCAAGAAAATTAACTTATGAGTATACACAATGTTAAAAAAAAAAACGTAAAAGAGCAACAGAACCAGCTCGCAGAGACCAAAATGACATAGCAATTTACAAATAAAATTAATATAAATAAAATTGAGAATGGAAATAGGGAATGTATCAAAGAGACAACAACCCGACCATAGAAAAAAACAGCAGCAGAAGGTTACCAACAGGTTTTCAATGTAATATGTTTGTTTTGTACGACTCACTTTGTTGTGCTCTTGTTGAGTAATACTTGAAAAAAATTTAGATAATCTTGATGTTCGGCCTAGAGGTTTTCTGTATTAGACAATTTAAAGTTTAAGATAATAATTAAGTGCAAATTGTATTTTAGATTTAGTTGTTATCATTTGACTTACTTTATAGGCATACGTAAATGTTAAAGCGGCAATCCCTACAGAGAGATGATCTTTACCAATCAGCGAAAAAATACAGGCACAAAATACTACAATGGCTCCAAGTATATCATTCCTGATGTGTGTCCATCTAGAATAAAAATCACATTTACAAAATGATAAGATGTTCAATTCATGTAGATTAAATACTATTATGAAATTGTTATCAGGATTTTCTGGTTTGTCAACTCTGCGATTTAAAGCTCAAAACCTTGCTTTGGCCAAGCATATTTTACTTTTATTACTAATCACTTACTTACTGAAGAGATTTGCTTTGGTCATTTGCATTTGACTTCGATCGTATCAGTGATCACTATCCTGCCAACTTTTATAAAGTACGTCCAAAATCTCAATTCGATCAGAAGTAATCGACTCCGATTATATCATTGATCACCATCCTGCCAACTAAAATAGTAACGTTCAAAATCTCACTTCGGCCAGAAGTATTCGACTCGATCGTATCACGTATGTATCAGTGATCACCATCCTGTCAACTTTAATAAAGTACGTTCAAAATATCACTTCGGCCAAAAGTATTCGACTCCGATCGTATCAGTGATCACCATCTTGCCAACTAAATTAATGTACGAACAAAATATCACTTCGGCCGGGAGTATTCGACTCCGATCGTATCAGTGATAGCAAGCTTGCCAACACCGTGAATGCTACATGCCTTCGACATCAATCTTCATTATATATTGACGGAGTTGCCAATTATCAACATGATCAAGCCAAAGGTCGATAGTTCTATCTGGGTACTCCAACTATTAAACTGGTAATCCTGATTGCGCTATAACAATGTATAAGTGGTGTTGACTCAAAAACGACCAATTAACCGTGGTATATATAAATTACAAAGTTTGAAAATATTCCATATACCATCAAGATTGACACTGTCCTACTATATTTGAATGTGTAAGTTACAATAGCCTTAATTAGCGGCACCAGCATATGGAGTATATGTGTCATTATTGATACGTTAATCTAGAGCTAGCTCAAAGTACGTTGCTTTTGTTGAATGAGGAATACTGCTTTCTCAAAAGTTGCTAAGACAGGGCTACATTTGTATTCTAATTAAGGTCATCACTCAAGAAATGTTACGTTCGCCATCATGAGCTGATTGGCTATTATGACGAAAGTGTGTAAGAAATCATATCTGATATTCTTTCTCAGTCATAATAACCTTCAATCATTACCGAATTGATCAATGAAATATCACGACGGGTGCTGTATACGGTGCAGGCAATGCTTACCCTTCCGGAGCATCTGGTTTCACTCACGGTTTTTAGTGGAGTTGGTGTTGTTTCTTATTTATTATTTATAACTGTTGATGTAAATGTCCCTTGGTTTTGTGAGTCTTTGTTTATCCCTTAGTTTTTATTGTTAATGTCTTAATAAAGTATTATTTGGTTATGTAAATATTATTAACTCACTTTCCTGTTGACCAAATAAGATTAGTACAATTACTATAATCATCGCATCGATCTATCAACTCTTGAATAAATCTACTCTCCTGTTGGTATGCTCTTATGGTTGAACAGCCTGATATAGTTTCACCCATATGTGAGTATATCGGTGATCTCGCAGCTGAACTTAATCTTTGCAATTGACGTCGGGTTGGCACTGTTGTTCGCTGAATAAAAGAAGGAAACTTCACTATGATTCTTGTTGTTTATGATTATTTGTGAAATATTAAGTATTGCTAAAGTTGAACCAAAAAAACGTTTAAGCAATTCTATCCTTGGTCATCGTTTATTTTACTACATGTAGAACAAGTTACATTTTTCTTTGTTACAAATTTAAGTAAACGATCAGAAATTGATCTCCATATTTTTTTCAAAAGAACAACAATGACATGTGAACACATTTAGGCAAACTATGTAGAGATAATCTATGAAAGATGAATGCAGCTATGTAAAAATGTAGAATGTACTTACTTGGATATACCAAAAAGTCATACTAATTGGTATCACGACCAAAATCATTTGAGGTGTCCCACTGCACATGGCCATTACAGCCATGATAAAATAGAAGGCGCTAACTACTACATCTTTGAACATGAATACAGTGCGCTCATCAATAGACTCGATATCTTTTGAAATCTGTTTATGATCCTACCAAGAGGTGTTGAGTCAAAAAAACTCATCGGTGACATGAGCACATTGTTAAGTAAATTAGAATGGAGCTTTTTTGCTCCATTTATCATAGCAACTTCAACCAATTGTTCTGTTATCAGGATCAGTATGCCTAAAATTATTAAAACAAACATTCAGGGTTTGAAGATATATTTTTGCATGTCTATTTCAATTAACTAAAAACAGGTACGACCAAATATTTTGTTCATCATTATCAAATTTAAGATATTATTCTTCAATGGGCTTTTTCCGATTTGATCTCTTTTCAATATTTTTCACTTGAAAAAACTTTCAACAAATACCAAAATATCTACCCAAATCAAATATGCATGAAAAAGTTAAATAGCTTTATGATTTGAAATAATGAAACGGTGTTATAACACTATTTGATTCCCTAAGAGTCTTTAAAAAGTTGCAAAATTTAAAAATTTGTTTCAAATAAGGAAAATAATTGCATTTGGCATCAGTAAGATTTAAATATTTGGCCCAGTACTACAGACAAAATTTTCACATAAAAATATCAGTCATTTCATTTCTTATAAGATAATAGCCATCACTGGACGCTTACTAATCAAATGTTTACATTGTTGTCCTGTGTACAAGCTTTAGTAACCATTTGACCTCTAGTTACCAAAAGATTCTTTTGAAAAAGAATATAAAAAAGGATGATGTTTTCAAACACCACTTTTTATTTTGATGGATAAAAATGTTTGCAAAGGAATGCAAAATTTTATCTTTTACAACTTTCAAATTCAAAAAAATATTTTGTCGACCCTTTTTCGTATGCAAACAGGGGTGATATTCTATGATTTAGTGGTATTACACCTTCAAATCTAGTTTTTCACTAATTTTAAACTTGCCTCTAATCAAGCCTATAGCTCCATACACACCAACTCTCATTTTGATTGATGGTCGGTCCTTTTCGTCAGAAATAGCATCATCGGTTATTTTACATAGCCACACGTCCAAATATATTTCTGCTACGTAATGTGCCATATTAAATGCTAATGCAATAATACATAGTTTCATTCCCATAGCTCGCACATAAGACATTATAACACTGACCTTCACCTACCCAGAACAAAAGTACATTTTGCCATTATGTCAAAACAAAGTTTGTTTAGAAATCATAGTTCACTAGTATATATTTGTTTAGGGGCCAGCTGAAGGACGCCTCCGGGTGCGGTAATTTCTCGCTACATTGAAGACCTGTTGGTGACCTTCTGCTGTTGTTTTTATCAATGGTCGGGTTGATCTCTTTGGCACATTCCCCATTTCCATTCTCAATTTTATTCAGTTGATTTTTTTGATTTTTTTGTTTCATGCCACAGAACTTTTTAACATCACATACGTTTCTGTCTATGTTGCATTGTTTGTTTGTTTATTGTAGCACTTCAGTGATTCTGTTGATACGTTGGGATTTTTTCCTATAGTTGATGTGTTTCCCTTAGTTTTAGTTTGGGACCCAAATTTGTTTTCTTTCAATCCATTTATGACCATTCAAACAGCGGTATACTAATGTTGTCTTTAGCTACGAGATGTGTTTTTATTTTGCTTTTTGAAGAAATAAATGACATAATCTTATAAAAAATACGAAAAAGTTTAATCTTGACGAAATAGATGAAATAAGGATACCTAAACTATGTAAACCAATCATGTCATTTATACAATAAATACATTTTGTGAATAAGTTGACATTGTTAAAACTAACAACGTTGAAATAAAAAGCGTGTGTTGTATATTGCTGTAAATGATAATTTATCTATTTGATGAATTAACTTAATAAAAATTAATTATTGATATATTTATTTTGCTTTACATTTTATATGCTGTTGATTGATTCTTGATTGCATTAAAAATTACTGACATGAAAACGATATGATCGAGATGAACAACTGTTATATTTTGATGATATCTAGTATTGATATGATTGAGTTAAATAAGATACCGTTCCTGATTCAATGGTCTCATCTTCTATCAGGGTTGCTTTGGTGCATTTTTCCTTATCATTCCTTGTGTTACACATTGATGCCTGTCTTGACAAAGAACGTGAGGATTGTCTGCAAGAAAAGGTTTAAATAACGAATAAACAAATTCAAATGGAAAGGTGCATATCAAATAGCAAAATTAAAAGCTCAAAAACATCAAACATATCAAAAGAATGAAAATAACTCTGACTTGATACAACCATTTCCTTATATAGATTTAATTCTGTTTGACAACTAGCCGTATATTATTGTTTTCCGTCCTTTTCATCTTACACATTATGTCAAAATGTACAGTGTTATTAAATATGCTGTTGATTGATTCTTGATTGCATTAAAATTTACTGAAATAAAAATGATATGATCGAGATCAACAACAATGTTATATTTTGACGATATCTATAACTGTGTTTACAATTGATTGAACACAATTTAATGATGTGTGTATTTATCATTTTAAACATTTCACATGTTTAGTATTTAATGGAGTGTTTTTTAATCATATCACCTCTTTTTTTCCATCCGAATTATAAAGGTTATGTTGGTTTTGATAAATTATGTTAGATAAAGAACAACCTTATATATAAAAAAAAAGATGCGGTTTGATTGCAAATGATATAACTCTCAATAAGAGACCAAAATGACATAGAAATTTACAACAATGGGTCATCATACGGCCTTCAACAATGAGCAAAGTTCCTACCGCATTGTCAGCTATGAAAGTCCCCGAAATGACAATGTAAAACAATTATTACAAGCAAAGTAAATATGAAATACATTTAACCAAACGACAACCACTGAATTACAGGCTCCTGACTTGGGACAGGCACATACATACATAATTTGGCGGGTTAAACATGTTAGCGGGATACCAATCCTCCCCCTAACCTGGGACAGTGGTATAACAATACAACATAAGAACGATATATAAAATCAGCTGGAAATCGCTTAACTAATCAAATAGACAAAAAAATACAAGTGTATAATGTAAGTCTCCATTTTCAATTAAGAATTTATTGATAAGGAATTTCTTTTTAGTGATGAAAAATATCATTTTCAATTAAGAATTTATTGATAAGGAATTTCTTTTTAGTGATGAAAAATATCATTTTCAATTAAGAATTTATTGATAAGAAATTTCTTTTTAGTGATGAAAAATATCATTTTCAATTAAGAATTTATTGATAAGGAATTTCTTTTTAGTGATGAAAAATATCATTTTCAATTAAGAATTTATTGATAAGGAATTTCCTTTTAGTAATGAAAAATAGAAACAAAAAGCTTCTTTTTTTATCAAATTGACATATATTCAGAAACATATACGAATCATCGTCAGTTATATGTCTACCATAAACGTTCCATGATGAAGCTAAATCCTATGATCAAAACGAAAAAAACTTGTGAAATGTTAATAACCAACATTTTACAGTTATTCAATAGTGACATGACCAAGGGGTCAAACATGTTATAAATAATCAATCATCTGATAAATAAAGGCAACAGTAGTATACCGCTGTTCAAACTCATAAATCCATGGACAAAAAACAAAATCGGGGTAACAAACTAAAACTGACGGAAACGCATAAATATAAGAGGAGAAAAACGACACAACACTACAATGTAACTAACACACACAGAAACGGACCAAGCATCAGACAAAATCCCACGAGAATAACAAATATAACATCAAAACCAAATACATGAGTTTGGGATAGACAAGTACCGTGACACGTCTTGTCGCAATGTCAATTTACACTCAAAAATAAGAGAAAACAAACGACGCAACGTTAAATTGTAACACACACAGAAACGAACTATAATATAACAATGGCCATATTCCTGACTTGGTACAGGACATTTTTAAAGGAAAAAATGGTAGGTTGAACCTGGTTTTGTGGCATGCCAAACCTCACACTTTAATGGCAATGTTAAATATAACATAGAAATGACAACATAATATTACAGGACTACAGTAAAAATAAATAGGAAAACGTATTAGACAAAGAAACACATGATTAATGAATAACAAAAAAGCATCAGGTTTAAAATTTAATACGCCAAAGACAAGAATCGAAAAGCGCACACAGTTAATAGTATACACCGATTCCAATTTAGCCTCAAATATCAGCTAATCTACGAATATATGCATCATGTTTAATTTTGTATGTTGGCTCTGTTTCAACAGCTTACTGCCTTTAGAAATTCTTACCTATTCAATTCAGTGCTTTTGCTTTCGTCATCCACGCACATTTTGTTTATAATATCATCTAAGGGGTCTGGGTTGTACATACTTATGTCGTCTAACCACTGTAAATGTTCATTGGAAGTATGATGCAATTTATCATGTAAGGAACTATTCAAATATTTTGTATTACAATGAGGATCTGCCGACTGTTGTCTGAGAAAGTTTTTCTTCAACAAATTTTTTTCTATGGATTCATTTTCTAATCCATTATCCGTCGTTTTTTTATGTATTTCAGAGTGACGTCTAAGTAATGTTGGTCTTTCAGAGTGACGTCTTAGTATTGAGGGTCTAGACTTGTATGATTCCTCCTCACTTGATTCCAATCTTTTCAAGTGTGCTATCTCCGACAGCTGTCTATAAAAAGTATAAATTATATATGATTTACTCTAAATATTGATATGGTATTTAAAATATAAAATATGTTTATGTTTTAAATTTTCATTAATAGCGCACTATTCATTGCATTTTTTTCATATCTTGTGTCTTTATTAACATAATAAGGTTTGAAACTTGCTATTTATTGTAGTATACATTCCTTTTCAAATGATATCATAGTTTTATTGAAATTAAAACTAAAACAATTATTAAAAAGTGAAACAATGTTAACAATGACAATAACATTGAGATGAAGTTCTAAACCTCATTAGTTCTGATGAACTTCCGCTTCTCTCTAGTTCGGATGCAACTTCTTCTGTTAATGCAAGTGCTGTAAAAAATTAATGATACACATTACTAAATATTAAAAAAAGATAGCGATTAACGAAAATGTATAGGGTAGGCATTCATGTGAAAATAAATGAACTTTAAAGAAATGATTGTTTATTTCACAGCAACTATATCATACATTATTGGACAAAACAATGTACAGTTATACCCTTCCTTAAGGGAGGAACTAACGCAGTGTATTCCCCTCCCGTGTGATAAAAATACAATAAACAGTCCCCCAAAACAAAAGTTTCGCAAAAAATTAGAAAAACAAAAAACAATCAAATGTATGATATGTTTATAATAATGAATTAATATCCATTGATCAATTGTAAAACTCATAAAATTTATATGTTTTCGAAATAACTGCTTCAGCTCTGCAATGTTAAAAACTGTTCCAACGAATATCGTATGTTGTAACGGTTTCGGGTGAATGGCGTAATGGTTTGAGATGTATGGTGCAATGGTTTAAGTAGTATGGTGGGATGGTTTCGGGTGTATGGTGTATTGGTTTGAGATGTATGGTGTATTGCATTGTATTGGTTTGAGATGTATGGTGTAATGGTTTCAGTAGTATGGTGGGATGGTTTCGGGTGTATGGTGTAATGGTTTGAGATGTATGGTGTAATGCATTGTAATGGTTTGAGATGTATGGTGTAATGGTTTGAGATGTATGGTGTAATGGTTTGAGATGTATGGTGTAATGGTTGGAGATGTATGGTGTAATGGTTTGAGATGTATGTTGTAATGGTTTGAGATGTATGGTCTTATGCATTGAAATGGTTTGAGATGTATGGTGTAATGGTTTGAGATCTATGGTGTAATGGTTTGAGATTTATGGTGTAATGGTTTGAGATGTATGGTGTAATGGTTTGAGATGTATGGTGTAATGGTTGGAGATGTATGGTGTAATGGTTTGAGATGTATGTTGTAATGGTTTGAGATGTATGGTGTTATGCATTGAAATGGTTTGAGATGTATGGTGTAATGGTTTGAGATGTATGGTGTAATGGTTTGAGATCTATGGTGTAATGGTTGGAGATGTATGGTGTAATGGTTTGAGATGTATGGTGTAATGGTTGGAGATGTATGGTGTAATGGTTTGAGATGTATGTTGTAATGGTTTGAGATGTATGGTGTTATGCATTGAAATGGTTTGAGATGTATGGTGTAATGGTTTGAGATCTATGGTGTAATGGTTTGAGATGTATGGTGTAATGGTTTGAGATGTATGGTGTAATGGTTAGAGATGTATGGTGGGATGATTTATGGTGCATATGGCATACGGATTTAATGTGTCTGGAAAATGGTTACGGTGCATGGTAAAATAGTTTAATGGGTATGGTATAAATGTTTTGAGGTGTATGGTGTTAAGGCTTATGTGCATACTATAATGGCTTAATGTTTATGATGCATTAAATGGCATTTACTGTATAGTGTGATAGTGTAAGATATATGGTTTAATAGTTTAAGTTGTATGTTGTAATGGTGTTAGGATTATTGTGTTATGTGGTAATAGTGTAATAGTTTAAGGTGTATGGTGTAATGGCTGTAGGTTCATGGTGTATGCTATATGGTAAATGGTATATTGTTCATTGTACATGAGGAATGATTTAGCATTTTTAACTTCAAGTAAACTTAAGAGTGAAAAAGCAATGAAGCAAGCTATTTCTTGACACACACTACTAGATTTATGTGGGAAATTTTAAACGATGCGCATTTATTGCGATTCAGAGTCTAAAAGGGATTAAGGAAAGGGTGTGTGGAATTTTATTTTGTTTAAATCTTGTATGATGAAGCTGTATCGTATTAGTTTGACGTTTACTCCACTCAAGCACTTTATGACCTTTATTTAAGATTTAACAAAGATTAAAAAATAATTTCTAAACAGAATTATACCTTCTTGTTCTTCTTCTGGATCCCCACTTGTCAGTTCTTCTATCATGTATATTTTCAAAAATTTTGCAAACGCGCCATCATGTCCGATGAGTTCCGTAAATGATCCTATTTCTCCTATTTTACCATCAACTAGTGTGATTATCATATCCATATTTCTCAGAAAACTAAGTCCGTGTGTTACAAGTATTCTTGTCTGTAATTGAATATATAAAATATAATTGGGAATGGAAATGGGGAATGAGTCAAAGAGACAACAATCCGACAATAGAACAGATCTAGACAACAGCAGAAGGTCACCAACAGGTCTCCAATGCAGCGAGAAATTCCCGCACACGGAGGCGACCTTCAGCTGGCCCCTTACCAAATATATATACTAGTTCATTGATAATGAACGCCAAACTTAACTCAAAATTGTACATAAGAAACTAAAATCAAAAATAATACAAGACTAACAAAGGCCAGAGGGTCCTGACTTGGGACAGGCACAAAAATGCGGCGGGATTAAACCTCAACCCTCCCCCTATATCTCTAGCCAATGTAGAAAGTAAACGCATAACAATACGCACATTAAAATTCAGTTGAAAAGAAGTCCTAGTCTGATGTCAGAAGATTTAACCAAAGAAAATTAACAAAATGACAATAATGAAATGTGACATACCTGAACGTATAAGAAGTCTGCATGTTGAACTAAATTTACGAATGATATCCTTTTACCGATGATAAAATTAGTAAACGCTTTGACTAGTTTGTGATATCGAAAACCCTGGTGTAATATTTTTTCAGAAATACATAAATTTCTCTTGTTAAAATCTAAAACATTGTTACATAAACGCGCGAATTGTACAAGTTCAGATATATAAACACCGTAAGATGGTGACAAGAGAACGTCATATTCATTACACATTACATATTCAAAGACTGAAAGCTTGTAATATAGTTTTTGATGAAACATATGAGATATATCAACAACCAAAATATGATTATGGGGGGGGGGGGTATTGCCTTTATAGACTTATTAAAATTTCATACTTTTTAATTTCTTTGTAATTTTGTTTAAATTTTGTGTCTTCTATATAGAATACCAGGACAGTGACAATTATTTTCTTTCTACTCTAATTATAAGTTCCGGTATTTAACTACTGCAAACTCACAACTAGTTTAAGAGCTTTAAATCTTGTTTTATTTTCTAGCAGAACAGGGCCATCATTATAATCAATAGATCTGCACAAAACATGCATTGATGTACAACACATCAAGCACTAACTAACAGAATATAAAAAGTATATAGTTAGACAATTATGTGAAGACTATTATGCATTTTGCATTTCAGTGTCCCATACTAGAATATTCATTTACCTTTGATTATAATGACGGAACACACAATCCAGCAATTGCTGACCTGATTAATTTTATGAGATGTTTTTTATTGTGTAGTTTTACAAGACCTAGGACATCCTTAGTACGGTCATACTCATAAATGTGTAATACCAACATCTGTTTTCACAAATTAGCCTTTTTGAATATGTCATTTTCAAAAAAGTGTGTAGAATTTATTTTTGTATCAAATTTAGAAATACGTACTTGAGTATATTTTTCTCCTGTCTAGTACTTAGACAATTTTTCACATCACATTGCATTGCATTTACGCAAATAACCATCACTTGAAGTTAACCAATCATATTTTTATCCCTTTTTTTCCGGTACACAAACTTTAGTAATTATTTAACTTAAATTTCAAGAATATTCTATAAAAATGCCACATGAAAAAATAATGATGCTTCGAAACATCCAAGACATATTTTATGAATAATAATTTTAATGATGCAATGACATGTATGATTAATTTCCTACAACTGTCAAAATCAAGAAAATATTTATTTCGTATGCAAACGAATATGACGTACTGCGATTTAGTGGTACTATGTATTACAGTACCATGACTTTTAACATAATTTTGATTTAGTGGTACAATGTATTACAGTTAAATGCACTTTTAACATAATTTTGATTTAGTGGTACAATGTATTACAGTTAAATACACTTTTAACATAATTTTGATTTAGTGGTACTATGTATTACAGTTAAATAGACTTTTAACATAATTTTGATTTAGCGGTACTACATGTATGTATTATAGTTAAATACACTTTTAACATAATTTTGATTTAGTGGTACTATGTATTACAGTTAAATACACTTTTAACAGAATTTTGATTTGGTGGTACAATGTATTACAGGTAAATACACTTTTAATATAATTTTTATTTATTCGAAACACTTAGTCTATTGAACTCCCAGGTAAATATATCCTCGGTTGAAGTGGGTATACACTTTTTTAAATTGTTGATATTTTTCAATGTTTTCTAACTTTAAATTCTATTTTGCCTTATTAGATTCAGTCGCCACTGAAAAACTCTTGTTTGATGAAATCATGTCTGAAATACCTAAACAATTAAGCTTGTTATCACTGATGGATCAACTGGTACATACCTTGTCCTTTAAAATACCACTTGGACCTATAACTGAATCGAAAATATGTTTACCAACGTGTGAATCTACAGCACTAAGTGGGTCGTCAAGGAGATATATATCCGCATCTTTATACAATGCTCGTGCTAAGCTTACTCTTTGTTTTTGCCCTCCACTTAAATTGATGCCCTGTTAAATAAAATGAGTATTATTAATCAACTGAAAATCGCAATACATAGATAAATGGAATATAAATTAAAAAAGCACGTCCTCATTTATAATCAAAATCTTTAACTCAATGGTGTGCGAACTAAAATACGCAAACAACACACGACAACATTTTGATTTTCAGTTCTGTCTTTAATTTTTACTGAATGCGCCAATATTTCATGTATTACTGCAAAGAAAAGTATTATTTTTAGACGTTATAAATCTTAAAAAGAAGAGATAACAACTGCATATTTTACTTTTTCGCCGATTTCCGTTTGATCACCAGCAGCAAATATTTCTAAGTCTGTTCTTAGAGATGTTGCATCAATTATTTTCTCATATTCCTTCTGCTTCAGTTGATCGCCAAATAACACATTGTCCTGTAGTGTTGCATTCATTATCCATGCTTGCTGAGCAACATATGCAACCGAACCCTGCAGAGAGACATGATATTGAAACAAATAAAGTGATTTCTAACGTAAGGATCGTCAACATCCATCATGATAGTAATTCAGAAAATATAAAAAATAATAAGATGTGGCATGATAACCAAAGAAACAACTATCCATCCAAGTCAAAAAGAAATTTGAAAAGAGAGGATAAAGATAACAGATATTTGTGTAGATATGTGGTTAAAAATTCGTAAGAGTTCCGCTGAACCCAGTGTCTTGCCTACTTTAGCTGTTAATCGCAGGTTCAACAAAAAGGAGTAAAAACATATCAAATATATTCCTCTCTAATGAAAGTTGTCCCTACGTGCCATTACATTGATGTTTGCTGTATCCGTCTCCATTTCACTAAGAAGTGACGTAAGGAATGAAGATTTGCCAACGTACCTTTACATTGCTGTTTGCTGTTTCCGTTTCCATTTTACCAAGAAGTGACGTAAGGAATGAAGATTTGCCAACGTGCCTTTACATTGATGTTTGCTGTATCCGTCTCCATTTTACCAAGAAGTGACGTAAGAATTGAAGATTTGCCTACGTACCTTTACATTGCTGTTTGCTGTTTCCGTTTCCATTTCACCAAAAAGTGACGTTACAAATGAAGGTGTACCTACGTACCTTTACATTAATGTTTGCTGTATCCGTCTCCATTTCACCAACAAGTGACGTTACAAATGAAGGTGTACCTACGTACCTTTACATTAATGTTTGCTGTATCCGTCTCCATTTCACCAAGGAGAGACGTAAGGAATGAAGATTTTCCAGATCCTACAGATCCAACTACAGCAATGAGTGATCCTTCTGGTATCTTCAGGTTTATGCTACAATAACAATAATACATTTAATAGTTATCAAAGATACCGGGATTATAATTTAGTACGCCAGACGCGCGTTTTTAACAATATATCAATATTAGTGACACAGCGACAAGGTTTGGTACCATTGAAACGTTTAATCCCGCTGCAAATGTTTGCACCTGTTCTAAGTCAGGAATCTGATGTACAGTAGCTGTCGTTTGTTTATGTAATTTATACGTGTTTCTAGTTTCTCGTTTTACACGTCTAGTAATTTAGCGCCCTATATAGCTTGTTGTTATGTGTGAGCCAAGGCTCCGTGTTGAAGGCCGTGCATTAAACTATAATGGTTTACTTTTATAAATTTTTATTTGGATGGAGAGTTATCTCATTGGCACTCATACTACATCTTCCTATATCTAGAGATGTACAAAATTTATTTTGTTTGGTATGCATTTGTTACAGACGGTCGGATTAAGCCTCATTAGAGCTGAATTGATGTCCTTGTTTGTATAATTTACCGACTTTTGATTATTTATACATTGTTACACATTTATGAGCCTTCTCTATCGATTCCATGTATGTTGTATATCTAGATGTTACCATCTTAATAGTTATTGTACAACTTATCAGTTGATATTAAATGGTCCTAAAAGAGGGACAGTCAAACTCGTAAATCAAAAATAAACTAACAACGCCTGGCTAAAACTGAAAAACAATAGAACACATGACACAACATAGAAAACTAAGGAATAAGCAACACGAACCCTACTAAATACAAGGGGTGATCTCAGGTGTTCCGGAAGGGCAAGCAGATCCTGCTCAACATGTGGCACCCGTCGTGTTGTTTATGTTATAACAAATCCGGTACATAGTCTAATTCAGTAGGTCACATTCATGAAAGGGAAGGGGATTGTAGTTACGACGTAAGTAACATATCCTATATCATTTGTGAAACTGGTCTTCCATAGTTATCAAAGGTACCAGGATTATGATTTAATACGACAGACGCGCGTTTCGTCTACATAAGACTCATCAGTGACGCTTAAATCAAAATAGTTATAAAGCCAAACAAGTACAAAGTTGAAGAGCATTGAGGACCCAAAATTCAAAAAAATTGTTGCCAAATACGGGTAAAGTAATCTTTTCCTGGAATAAGAAAATCCTTAGTTTTTGAAAAATTCAAAATTTGGTAAACAGAAAATTTATACAAATGACCATATTATTGATATTCATGTCAACATCGAAGTGCTGGCTACTAGACTGGTGATACCATCGGGAACGAAACATCTACCAGCAGTGGCATCGACCCAGTGGTGTAAATAGTTATCAAAGGTACCAGGATTGTAATTTGATACGCCAGACGCGCGTTTCGTCTACATGAGACTCGTCAGTGACGCTAATATAAAGGTCAATCAACTTGTGATGGCGTCCGAGAGAATTATAAATTTTCCATAAGTTGTTTTGGCAAAAATGATTTTCATTTTCAATGAAACATTGTACAGTTATTTATATAAGATATTTGATGTTCATTTTTTACCATGAATGCAACAATCCTAATCTACTGTAGAACCAAAACTCACAACAAATTGTTATCATAATAAAGGAAACACTACGACTTTTTCCCCTGTCCGCAGATGATATCAGACTGAACTCTTAGTTTTGAAAAGACGTTAAAGGTGACCATTTCCTGGTTTTAAGTCTAAGATGCAGAGTTTCTTGTTACTAGTATTTGATTTTTCAATTTAGTTATTTTTGCAACAATGATTTCCATGTTTAATTAAACATTGTAAACGTTATACATTTATATATAAATTATTTGAAGTTCCTTTGTACCATGAATTCAACAAATACTAAAGTTATAACTGAAAAACAATAACAATCAAAACCAAGGAGTAAACAAAGACTCACAAAACCAAACGACATTTATATCAACAGTTATAAATAATAAATAAGAAACAATACGATATCCAGTAAAAACCGGGAGTGAAATCAGGTGCTCCAGAAGGGTAAGCATTTCCTGCACTGTATACGGTACCCGTCGTGTTATTTCTTTGTTCAGTTTGGTAATGATGGAAAGTTATTATAACTGAGGAAGAATATCAGATATGATTTCTGACACACTTTTATCTTAATGGCCAATCAGCTCATGATGGCGACAGTAAAATTTCTTGAGTGATAACCTTAATTTGAGTGATTCATAGCCCTGTCTTAGCAACTTGAAAAATAATAAGACGTAGAAATTAAAGGACGTGAATGAGTGCCAAACAACCAAATCTCCACCCTGTAAACAGATAACAACTATTGGTCAACGTATAGCCTTCAACGTGGAGCTTTGGCTCACTTCGAACAGGAAGCTATATAAGGCTGAAGAATTACTGAATTTGTAAAACAAAACAAAAAGGAAAACCAACGGCTTTATATATATATATATAATTATGTTTATAAGTACGTCTGAGTCAGTGACAACTCTACAACAGATTTATCCATCGGATCGCCATCAATGATGGTGCTACATGGCTGTGTACATAATGTATATACAACTCGTCTAAAC
This sequence comes from Mytilus edulis, assembly GCA_019925275.1. NCBI lineage: Eukaryota > Metazoa > Mollusca > Bivalvia > Mytilida > Mytilidae > Mytilus > Mytilus edulis. The sequence continues at coordinate 21,067,240 of CM034356.1, read as the reverse complement.
ATCAACCCAACAATGTTAGATCTGTAGAATGTGATGTTTATCGACTGTTTTAGGCGGGGTTTTTTCCAATATAGTCATAAAACTGACTTTTATTATTTTGTTTTATTTCATACGCTAATATTTTTTTAAAGTATCTAATACTTACTCTTTCAATATTGTTTCTGCCGTTTTATCCCACTTGAAGTTTCCATTATCTAACGTAATTCCATATTCTGCATATAAATTAGAAAATTATTATTAAAGATTATTAATTCTCTATGTTCATAAAAAAAAATGGAAAAAAGGTCATGTTTTTCTCAGCCTGTCTTTACACTAAATCCATTGAATGTTGGATGTGTACGGATTGATTATTTAGTCTTAGTTGCAGGAAATTTGTATTAGTTGTAAGTGGCTTTGAACTAGCTGTCAGTTAACTGCGAGTACTCTCAGATCTATCCTTTTGTTGTTGGGATTTACAAGTACCCGGCCACGTATTTTTGTCCATCTAATCCTTTTTTATTTTTTGTATACATATAAGTAAGATTAATGGGTTGAAAAACATGTTATATATTTCCACTTGTATGTTTGTCCATCTGATGAGTTCAGCCTTTTTAACTGATTTTCATAGGTTGTTCTTATGTTGTACTGTTTTACCACTGTCCGGTATAAGGGGGGTGATTGGGATCCCGCTAACATGTTTAACCCCGTCATATTCTGTATAGTACAACCTGTACAAAGTCGGGAGCCTGTAATTCAGTCGTTTTCATGTGTTTATGTGTTACATATTAAAATTTTGTTTTTCGTTCATACTTTGTACATGAATTAGGCTGTTAGTTTTCTCGTTTTATTTGTTTTACATTGTCAGGCCATTTATAAATGATTACTTACTTGTCTCTTCACTCCGTGTTATAAAATCATCATCGATTTCCTCATTGTTCAGAAACTTTTCAATCCGTTGATACGATATGTAAGCCTATAGCATAAATGATGCAAAAAACAGATGTTAAGGAACTTCGCTGTTATGTTTTGGGATTTTGTCAGATTATGGAATTCTCTGGTTTTATTTATTTGAAAGCCTAAAAAATTGGCCCATTGACCCCATGTTTCTTTTTATAAATCTTTTACATGTATATTGGTAAGCCATCTGTAAAAGTCTTATAAAACTTTAATCATTTTTAATACGTTTTGGAGTTTTTGGTCCACAATGCTCTTCAACCTTGTACTTGTTTGACTTTTTCAATGTTTTGATAATAGCGTCACTGACGAAACGTGCGTCTGGCGTATTAAATTATAATCTTAGTGCCTTTGATAACTATTTACACCACTGGGTTGATACCTCTGCTGGTGGACGTTTCGTCCCCGAGGGTATCACCAGCCCAGTAGTCATCACTTCGGTGTTGACATGAATATCAATTATATGGTCATTTTTATATATTTTCTGTTTACAAAACTTTGAATTTAAAAAAAAACAACTAAGGATTTACTTTCCCAGAAGTAGATTTCCTTAGCTGTATTTGGCACAACTTTTTGGAGTTTTCGGTCATCAATGCTCTTCAACTTTGAACTTGTTTGGCTTTTCAATGTTTTGATCTGAGCGTCACTGATGAGTCTTATGTAGACGTATTAAATTATAATCCTGGTACCTTTGATATTTTTTTGAGAAATTTAACTTGATAAAGCTATGAAAAGTCAAGAAAGAATATTTTCTCGCCAGAATTTCAATGGCTAATATCTCGAAAACAAGCACATTGACCTATATGTACCAAAATCTGCGAAAGCAAATTTACAAATCTTAAATTGTCGGGTTGATGTTTAGACGAGTTATCCTTTATTTATCCCCTATCAATATAAACTAGTTATTTGAAAATTTGATCATTTTTAAATTGAGATGCGAGTTCTCCTACGTTTTACTGCAATCTTGAGAGTAAAGAAGTCTTTACAATAGTGGAGAAGTTTGAAACAGGAACATGATATATGACGCCATACTGCTATGTGCAAAAAAACTACATTAAGATCAAATTATTGCTTATTATAAAGGAAAATGAGGTTCAACAACGGGGGCAAATTTGATGTCACTGATTATAAACGTTTGATTTACACATTAATTATAACCTCCAAGATCAAAGGCTTGTTTTTTAATCTTGGAAATTAAATATCTCCAAAACATACCAAGTGATATTCATTTCTAATTCGTTATGATACCTGTAATTAGCAACTAAAACCCAACGTTTTTATCGCTATGCTTTTCCTCTACTATAATCATCGCATTGGTAAAAAGTTTTTGCTTGAATGCAGCCATTCAAATCAAAATACTAGAATAAGTGTTAATATTGACGGCAATCCTTTAAATATTTCCAAAAGACACCATCATGTGTTTATTCCGAAACGGAATATTTTTCACAGATATTTTGAATTCGTAAACATCATGTTTTATCTTTAGTTTTTGTCTGAATGTTCCAATGTGTCACTGATTGGGGCTAATCATTGCATTCCATTTGTTCTGAATAACATCACGAATGCCGCTTATGTTGCAGGATATCCTTAGTATTTGTTATTTTCTGGGAATCAATCATGGTTTAAGGAGTGAATTGTCTTTCTCGGTATTTTGAAGGCCTTTGCTTTTTCAATCGTTTGTAGTTTTCTATTCATAATCTTGTTGAATATTTGTTAATTTTTAATGTCTAATTTACTCTGTGGTATATCATTTTTGTGTTAAGGAGTACCTATGCCATTAGTAAAACCAAAGCAGGGTATTTCCATTTTTATTTTGGATTTTTCATTCATCATGAAATGGCTATATTTATTTCTAGTTCTTTCGTTCAAATATCCAAACGTAAATGACACTCCTTTGCCAAACTGAGAGTCTCATTAGAGGAAAACATATTTTTACCAATTTTCGAATCTCATATATATATATATATATATCAAACGTCTGAAAAATAGTCAACGATTTTCCCCACGTGGGAGCTGGATCGTTACAAGTAACGATACATGTACACAATAAAATGAATTATATAAACGCCTAAAAAGTGTACATAACAACACCAATGATATAAAAAGGAACTATAAATGTAATTATTTATAAATATTTCGGATAACAGATATCCTTCGTCAGGCCCAAAAGCCTTAAAGACTTGCTGGTGAGAGCTGAGTTATCCTCTCAAGCAGGCTCTTCGTCAGTGGGCTCTTGTAAGGGTTGTGGAAACAAACGATGTCTGACTTGCAAACAAATACTGGATACCCAGACTTTTAACAGTCACTCCACTGGTACAGAATACACAATATTTTGCAATGTTAATTGCAAGACTACAAATGTTGTGTATCTCCTACAGTGTAAATGTGGTAAACAGTATGTAGGCGAGTCAGAACAGCCGTTTCATAAACGAATGAACGGTCATCGTAGCGACTACCAATGCAAGCCAGACCTCCCTCTTAGTCGACATTTGAGATCCCCTGGCCACACTAAGGCAGATCTCAATCGACTGACCATTACTATCATTGACCACAACTCTGCTTGGTCTAGGGAGGATAGACTTACTCGGGAAAGATTTTGGATTAGAAAATTAACAACTTTGACACCAAATGGGATAAATGAAAAGATGTAGTTCGACACCATGCAGTGCTTCACATCTGGGTTATATTACTTATTATTACAGTCTCCGTTTCTATTTCTTTACCTTACTCATCTCTAAAATAAATCTGTTGAATATAACTATTTAAATTGCTTAATTTTTTGAGGGATGTATAAGTACCAAGCCACGTCCAACTATTTTACTTTAGTCAAAATTTGTTATTATATGTTAACGGCCGTTTGTTTTAAACATCGCAGACTCTAATGTAACTACACTACAGTTGTCAAATCTGAAATATTTAGAAATTTATACCGTTCAGTGCTGTTTATTTGGAACTCTTATTGACGCAATCTTTCTTGTAACATCATAATATCGACACCGTTAAAGCTTTTAAATTGTGCTAGTTCACATCGCACATTATTATTTTTATTTAAAGCATGTATGTGAACTCTCTGATGTAATTAGTCATATAACCTATGTCATATTCAACAAATTTTTAGAATGGTGCAAGCGTCTTACCTGATGTTCGGTTTGCCTTTTTTATTGTATAAATTTCAAGATGTAGTAAAAGTTTAATCTAAGAAGACTTAAAGATGATTCATTTAACATCAGAATCTGACTGACGAAGGATATCTGTTATCCGAAATATTTATAAATAATTACATTTATAGTTCCTTTTTATATCATTGGTGTTGTTATGTACACTTTTTAGGCGTTTATATATATATATATATATATAATTCAATCAGGCACGTGCAAAATAAATTGAAAACCCCACCAATGGCATATATGTAAATATGATCATTTCGTTTGAGCTGTCAGTCATATAAGTGAGAGGCTTAGCAAGCTATAAACCCAACATTTATTAATCATTCTACATCTTCTTTTTTTGTATCATGCAATCATTTTCTACATAAGAAAATGTTGGTACAAATTCAGGGATATGACTTCTGTTATATCTTTGTTTGATGTGTTCGTGCTCTTGGTTCTGTCTTTGCTTGGGGATTTTCCGTTTATAATTTTCATCGGAGTTCGGTATTCTAGTAATTTAACTTTTTGCAATGCACGGATCATCCGTCAGGTGAAACATGTTTCTGGTTTTTTTACACTTACCGTGTTAAAATTGTTGATGGTATGTGTAACGGCATGCAAAGCCCAATGAAGATTTCCAAACATCCAGGTGAACAAGAATATTTTCTCAGCTGATATAGCATTGTTTGGGTACAAGAACACGTACGAACCAAAAGTACAAAATGATATCTGAAAAACAATTCCGATAATATAGTAAAGAGTAGTAATGAAAAATATAATCTTGCAACTTGTTTGTCTCTCCTTCTTATAAATGTCATTATCATTGGCATGACATTACACCTTGTTTGTCTCTCATAAGAATATATTTCATTATCGTGAGTATGCTATTGCTCTTTTTTAACATGCACAATGACTGATTAATTGAATGATTTATCGGTTTTAAGACTTCTCGATATTATATTTTAGATAATTCATGTCGTACATCTTGTTAATACTTATATGAGTTTTAAGCAATGCAGAATTTGGTGATTTCTATGACTTATACATGTAAGCGAATTTCACTAAATTTTGAATGTGTACTGATTGATATATATGTCTTGGAACTTTGACTTCAATTTTAGTGGTCATTTCCTGCGATTAGCTGTTAGTAATTTAGGGTACTCTGATACATGTGATATGCGCTTCATGTATTATTTTGTTAGTTGTTTTTTGTGCATTGTCCAAATCTGGTTAAGGTGGTACCTAACACTACAGGGAGATAACTCAAATTAGCTTAACGTTTTAATTACATTGTGTTATTAAGGGAATATTAAGCTTCTCGATGATCAAAATAAGTGTTTGTCAAACTGCTATATAACCAGTGTATTTTTTCCGATAAAACGGTTGGTTCAAATTTTTGAAATTTTTATATTTTGTCAAATGGTCAAAGTAAATACTTTGTCAAAATTTTATGAAAATTAAACGAGCCAAATTAATTTTAGTTAAAGTGTTGGGTACCACCTTAAAAGATGTTTATAATTTGTTATTTTGCTGAGTTGTTAACCACTGTTAAATAATTGGAGATTTTGGATCCCATATTTTACAACGCTAAATTATGTGTGTGTGCCTGTCCAAGTCAGGGACACACAACTCAGTGGCTGTCGTTGCTGATTGCCTATCATACTTTGTATTTTTGTTGATTTTACTTGTATCAGGTCAATGGAGACGATGGATTTGGTTTGCTTATTTGTCTCTTTAGATTGTTTGTTGTCCCATAAGCAATATCTTCACGAATTTAAAATCTGTATTCATCATGCAATATGAAATATCGAATGTTAACCTGTAAATACCATTAGTGTTGTATGCTTTGACAGTTAACCGATTAGTTATTGTGACATTTTATTGATTGACGATTCATATATTTGTAGGTCTAGTGGTGCATGTATAGCAAAAGCCTTTATTACCACATTGTTTCAAATTACTCCCCCATTCCATTTGTTATCTAGGTTTTAATGTCTATAATGGAAACGGAGTTACATATTCAAAATAATACAGGGCCTTTCGATCGTCGTTGAATGGTTAATGTTTATTGTGTTGTTTGCTGTTGCATGTGTTATAGTGGATATCCTTGTTGTTTATTGTGCAGAGTGTTTTCAATTGACTAAATTACCCTTTACACCCTTTGAAGTATCGTTAAACGTCTCAAAGGTCAACCATAAAATAAATAAAAACCTGCATATTCCAGATACCAACATAACATGCTTAATGAAATATCTGTCTGGATAATGTGAAACTTAAAAGAGTTAAAGAAGAACAACTTTTCTCTCTCACTTCAGCCGACGTGACAAACATTTATCAGCAAGTACAATACTTACCATAAAAGGTGTTGATGATGACAATGCGAACTGGAATGTTTCAAGTCTTTTAGTTTTTTGTCTCATATTTAACTCTTTATCACGTATTTCTGTAATACGTTGCATAAACGACTCTTCCCATGCATACATCTTCATAACCTTCAACAAATTCAAAATAAGATTTTATGGGTTTGTCTTAAATTTTTAAAAAGGAACAGAGGACTTTTAACCCTAATGCTACTATTTGGTTTTGTTCCATGTTTTTTTTTACATAAATTAGGCCGACAGTTTTACCATTTCGCTATTTCGAGGCTTTTATAGCTTAGCTGCTATTTCTTCTGCTTCTGCTGCTGTGTGTTCTAGGGTCGGGTTGTTGTCTCTATGACACATTCACCATTTCCACTCTCAATTTTACTATGCAGTATTGTTTTTTCAAATGTTATCGTCTGTGTCATTTTGGTTGATCTCATTGGCAATCATACTATATCTTCTTCTTTTAATACACGTATTACTATAATAAAATGAATTATTCTAAAGTATTTAAGGAATGACTGTAATATTTTTTCTGTCTATGAAGAAATAACATAAAAAATTTGGTGCACACTGAATAACGCGCGTAGCGGGTTATTTAACAGTGTGCACCACATTTTTTATGTTATTTCGAATAGACAGAAAAAATATTACAGTCATTTCTTATAATTTAATTCTAAATTCCATTTTAAACCGTAGAAAACCATGAATAAACGTTGATCACGTCACGGTCACATGACTAAATTATTTCTATGGGCTCATAACAAAATAACGTCAGCCAATCAGAAGACGTGTTACATCCAAAACTAAATTATTGCAATTTAGTTTCATTAAAGGATCACACAGTATTTCACTGTCAGGAAAGTTGTTATAAATGTCTGTCAGCTGTTATCATTGAATTGTGGCGTCATAAAAAAAAAATTGATGCACATTTCAACAAGTAATGTCCCTTTGATGATGCTCAATGTCAAAATAATTGAAGGTTATAAACTTAACGCAAATGCTAAAGAGCTGGAACATTTAAGCCAACACCGGCTGTTATTCTATAAAGGTGGAAATATCAATAAATGTCCTCAGATTTGATCACAAAGCTACTTACGCGTATCCCATTTAAAATCTCATTCATCATTTTGATTCTTGCATCAGTGAAACTCTTCTTTAAAACCTGTTAAAAATTATGTCAAACATTCATATCCGCTATTTGAGCATTTGTGGATACCGGTTGAAGGTTATTCATTGACTGTATCAATATTTATCATATATTTAGCATTTATATGATAGCTTTTGCATATGTGTAATGAACGGAAGTACACAAGCCATAATTTCCTACCCGGGCTGATAACCCATATCAGGTCATCTCGTGCACAAAACCCATATCAGTGCCTCTCGTGTTAGTTACTTCCGGTATTTCCGTTTTCCGGTTTACTTTTCCATTGTGGTGTCAGATATTTTGTATTATGACGTCAACATTTTACAGGAATGTTTATGATGTCTATTAATGGCAGACAAAATGCGATAAGGTGTATTCGATCCAGTGGTAAATCTTTGTTGTACAGAACCAGCTATTATTGAAAAAAAACCCAGATGTAATCAAACATGGCTAAATTCAATGCTATAGATTTTCAAAATGATGATAGTTCATCATGGATTTACAGGATCTTCAGGATTTCCATAAGTATGTATGGAGAAAGTGGTGCTATCGTTTGATAATTATATTGTATATTATGTTGAATGCATAATTAAACTTCTTTGTAAAGTTTTTGACTGTTTTAGTTAATTCATTTGTTTATTTGTCTTACATAAAACAATTGTCGGAAGTATATGATAAAGAGATTAATACATGGTCTTTTCCATATCGGCCCATGTATTAATCTCTATATATTGCATGGTTGTTACCGAATATTGGTCAATATTAGAAATTGAAGGTCCAAATTGAAGTAGAATATGTATCTGGTGACGCAGCACATTGCAATTGCTGCTTCTGCTGAGGTTGAAAAGAGTATCATTGTTGAAGGCCGTACGGTGACCGATAGTTGTTAATGTCTGTCATTTTGGTTTGTTGTGGATAGTTGTCTCATTGGCAATCATACCACATCTTCTTTTTTATAAGATTTGCTGCTTCTGCTGAGGTTGAAAAGAGTATAAAATCCAAATACAGTATTGGTCGTGTTCAGTTTACTGCATTTACGTTAAGGCAAAACATTACAACACATAAATATAAAAAAGAAGATATGGTATGAGTGCCAATGAGACAACTCCCAACAAAAGACCAAAATAACACAGAAATTAACAACTATAGGTCACCGTACGGCCTTTAACAATGAGCAAAGCCCATATCGTATAGTCGGCTATAAAAGGCCCCGATAAGACAATGTAAAACAATTCAATCAAGAAAACTAACGGCCTTACTTATGTTAAAACATGAACGAAAAACAAATATGTAACACATAACCATACGACAACCACTCCTGACTCCGACTATGAACAGGCACATACATACAGAATGTGGCGGGGTTAACATAGAAGCAGGATTACAAACCTCCCCTAAACTTGGACAGTGATATTGCAGTACAACATACGAACGAACTTTAAAAATCAGATGAAAAACGCTTAACTCATCAGATGGATAAAAATAAAATGTCAATTTAACTCTGCGGTTCATTCGTGGTTTATGACTTAAAGTTTAACAACAACTTATCAAAACGGTAACATTTGGGAATGTAATTTTTCATTTTCATTACATTATTGTTATTGTCGAATATTGTTTTAAATTTATTTCATCAAAACTATGTGTCAGCTCTCATTTACAAAATTTTACACATGGTACCCATTGTTAACTTTTATTCGTGTTTTCTCTGTCCTATATATTTTCCAATTTATTTGTATTGTAGTCCTGTCATGTACTGTTTTGTCATTTTAATGATATATTTAACATTGCCATAAAAGCGGAAAGTTTGACATGTCACAAAACCAGGATCAACCCACCATTTATTTTTCTTAAAATATCCTGTACCAAGTCAGGAAAATACAAGTCAGGTATACTACTGTTGCCTTTATTTTCCAACCTTTTTAAATTTTTTAAATTTACCTTGGTTTTCAGCAATTTTGATATATTTTTTAACTACATAATGACAAGGGGATAACGACTAACTAGTCATTGTGCAAATATTACGTCTATAGTGGTTTCTCTTTGACATTTTTTTCCGACTACTTTTACACACTTTGAATTTTTTTGACGGCAAAAAAAAATGTTGAGTTCATCAAGTTTCTAGAGCAAACAAAACCAACTAGTTATAAATATAATCAAATACTTTATTCGCTGGTATGGCCATTTGTTCATAGTTGCAGCTTTGTTTACTAAAGAGTGAACAATAATTATATTCATCAAAGTTGTACAAATATCAGTGCTTGTTTGTTATGTTTGGTAAGGTACATGTGTTTATGCTATTCATATAAAGGTCTGTTTGATTGGATATATAAAGTATGCGAATAGAATTGTATGCACGTGTGGTTGATAGTAGTTAGAGTCATTCGAGTCATTGCAGTTATGTGCTCTTGATTTTTTTTCCAAATAAATAAATATAAAAATTATTTATTTACAGTTTGATAGTCCGAGATGAGGCGCAAATATTGATGTGCTAGTTAGAGATAGACGATTCTCACAATTCCTATTGATAATAAATGAATTACATGTACTTATTACCTGAATAAAGATGCACTTGACTTTTGCAAGTGGCTACTCCCATGTGAGAGTTTTGTATTATATTGATAAATGTGTTATATTCGGTTGAGGTTACGAATTAGAACATAATTACCGTTAATACTTACGTGAAAAGCATGCGATTTCTTTATGAATATTGAAAATATAGGCATGAGTACCACCAAAGCACCAATACCTATCACTACTGCATTTCCTGTTTAAAAAATGTACTTTACACATTATTATCATGCAAATGAAGCAATACGTTATAAATAAATGTACTGTATAATGCAATGGAAGCAATGTGTTATAAATAACTGTACTTTATAATGCAAATGAAGCAATGTGTTAAAATAACTGTACTTTATAATGCAAATGAAGCAATGTGTTATAAATAACTGGACTTTATAGTTAATGCAAAGGAAGCAATGTGTTATAAATAACTGTACTTTATAATGCAAATGAAGCAATGTGTTATAAATAACTGTACTTTATAATGCAAATGAAGCAATGTGTTATAAATAACTTGACTTAATAATTAATGCAAAGGAAGCAATGTGTTATAAATAACTGTACTTTATAATGCAAATGAAGCAATGTGTTATAAATAACTGTACTTTATAATGCAAATGAAGCAATGTGTTATAAATAACTGGACTTTATAATTAATGCAAAGGAAGAAATGTGTTATAAATAACTGGACTTTATAATGCATATTTAGCAATGTGTTATAAATAACTGGACTGTATAATGCAAATGAAGCAATGTGTTTAATATTTAACAAACAAACGTATTTGAACTTCAATTATTTTGCACTTTTTTTTCTGGTTTATTTGCCAAAATCCTAGCACTTGCAGATAAATGATAACACGTTCGTGGTAATTGTTACGTGTTTGGTCTTTTTGTCTGGCAATTGTTATTATTTACATGTTCTTACAATGCAACATTAAAGCACTGCAGTATATTTGACTCAAAAGAATGGATAATGAATTATTTCTCCTGAGGCAAACCACTTCATGCAACATAAGGAGCTTTACAAAAACAGATATATAGATACAATGTATATATACCTAGCGTTCTCCATGTGATATAAAAGCAGGTACAGAAAACCAATGGAACTGCCCATACATCGTTTATACTCCACATACATTCTCCTATTTTCCCGGCATCAACTGACAATAGATTTATTATCTCTCCAACTGTGGATGATTTTCTTGATGTATTTGATAGTCTTAGTATCTGCAAAGATACAGCAAAGATACAATAGCATATAACTACATTCTCTGAAAGAGAAAACAATATAAGTGTTCTGCTGTTTAAATCTCATAAATCCATACGAGCATACAACTCGCGGTATTACAGAGGGTATTAATGTCCCATAACGTCAGGTGTCAAACACATGAAACAGTCATTTTCGGCTACCGTTAGCATCAAATTAGTTAACATTTTATCGTGATTCGTCAAAATATCCATATCGTAATTATCGTTACCGTCATTTTTGGAAACAAATTAAAGTGATTCGCAAAATCAGTCGATGTTTTATCGTCTAAAAGAAAGTGTACATTTTATCGTCCTACACCAAAAATTACCGTTAACGTCAATTGGCAAGACTTTTTACCGTTATTCGTCATATAGATATGAATGCGACCGAAGAGCTTTTCCAGATGCTTTGTCCAGAAAGCTCAAAGCCGAATATTTGAAAACCAATGATGTTTATGAACCGAAACTGTTGAAGACCTGTGTAACCAAAAAGGACCTTTAAGAACAATTTTGCCAAGGGAAGTTGAAATCTTAGTTTCTTTACAATTTCAAATTTAAAAACGAACAATCTTAAAGATCATGTCAGTATCGATATACTAGCTGCTGAGCTGATGATACCCTCGGGACTTACAATCCTCCAGTAGAGGTATCGATTCAATGCTGTAAAAAAAGAAAACAACATGTTGTAAATGTCATGCGTCGTATAAATTAAAACAAAGTTTTCTCTTTCAATTAATCTTTAATTAGTTTTGTGTCAAAACTATTCAACAAATCACGAAAAGCTTATTATATAGATACAGAAAAATGTGATATGAGTACCAATGAGACAACTCTCCATCCAAGTAACAATCTATTAAAGTAAACCATTATAGGTCAAGGTACGGCCTTCACCACGGAGCCTTGGGTCACACCGAACAACAAGCTATAAAGGGCCCCCCAAAAATAACTAGTGTAAAACCATTCAAACGGGAAATCCAACGGTCTAATCTACATTAAAACGAGAAACGAGAAACACGTATAAACTACATAAACAGACGACAACTACTGTACATCAAATTCCTGACTTAGGACAGGTGCAATCTTTTGCAGCGGGATTAAACGTTTTAATGGTAACAAACCTTCTTCCTTTTCTGAAACAATAGTGTAATATCACAACATAGAAAAACACACTATAAAATATATACATGTATTTGTACATGTACCTTCTTGTAAATTGCCACAGTAAGTGCCAGTTCGTTCTTTCTCCCTGCTTCCTGAGTCATGTGTATATGATGCATCACAGCAAAGGTTCTAATCAGTTCGATTCCGAAAATACAAAAGGCATACATGTAGCCTTTCTGTGTCTCTTCGGGTGACTCGGACGATATACAAGCTAACAACCATCTATAAATAAAATCAACAAGATGAATTATGAGCTATAACATCACATACAAATGTAGCATTCAACTTAAGACTGTATACCTAATTTCTGAAACTCTAAAATTTAAAATGCGACAAGTATAGCATAGGTTGGCAAGAGGTTGACCAGCATATTCTTATTTGGAGAAAGAGTTTTAATGCATCAAACAATAAACAGCGGCGCCATGAGCGCATGATACGCCCGACGTCTTGTGTGGAAGTTTTATGCAATAATCATAAATAGTTTCTGAGAAATTTTTAAGCAATAACCATATATTGTTTTTTAGACACGGCGGGACATATGAAACCCCCAACCCTGTTTTTTTTTACAAAAAACTAAATATCACTAAAATAGAATTTTGAATCAAAACCAAAAAGTATACAGATCTTTAGATTAATATAACAAAGAAGTGTGTAAAGTTTTAAGCAAAAATTATAAAATATTTTTGAGATACGGCGTGACATGTAAAAAATCCTCCCCTGTTTAACAAAATACTCAATAACTCAAAAATAAAAATTTTGAATCATCACCAAAAAGTATACAGATCTTTAGATTAATATAACAAAGAAGTGTGTAAAGTTTTAAGCAATAATCATAAATCGTTTTTGAGAAACGGCACAACATGTAAAACAACCCTCCCCTTTTTTACAAAATACTGAATAACTCAAAAATGAAATTTTGAATCATCACAAAAAAGTATACAGATCTTTATATTAATATAACAAAGACATGTGTAAAGTTTTAAGCAATAATCATAAATTGTTTTTGAAATAAAGCGCGACATGTAAAAAAAACCCTGCCCCTTTTTTACAAAATACTCAATAATTCAAAAATGAAATTTTGAATCATCACTTAAAAGTATACAGATATTAAGATTAATATAAGTAAGAAGTGTTTAAAGTTTTAAGCCATAATCAAGAATCGTTTTTGAGATACAGTGCGACATGTGAAAAAACACACCCCTGTTTGTAACTCAAAAAGTTTAAATCTTATTTTCATCAAAAAGTATACAGATCATTTGACCATCATAAGAAACAACTATATACCATAATACGGCCCGTCAAAATTTTGACGGGCTTATAAAAATTAGATGTATTAAAATGTACGAAGTGCATAATAATGAATGATATAATTAAATCTTTTAAAAAGAAAACGGTACCCAGTACGCCGGAAACATTGAATTAAACGTTAAATAATTACTATGATTTATATATAAACCAACTATGCCTATATTTTGGTGAAGCTTTTATCGTCATATTCGTCATGTTTATATATTCAAATCTTTATTGCCATAAAACTAAATATTTATAGTATGTGACACAACATAACAAAATGAAAATAAAAAATATCATTAATGTACATATATAGAAGCTTTTAGTAAAAATTGTTAGTAGAAGCTAACATTCGCTTTGTTTTCTATCATAAAAGATGTGTTCTAACAATTGAATTACTCCAACGTTTTTTTAAAAGGCTTCAGCCTTTTTTAAAAGAAAACTTGTATCTACTTTAAAGAATAGTTTAATCGTTGTACAAGAAGTATCTTTAATAGCAAATCAGTGACCAAGATGATAGAATAAGCTTTGAATAAATTCTTGTAAAAAATGAGTTGATTTATGATTATATTCAAAACTTACGTCAATGTAAATGGATGTGCGATATCTGTTCCATGTGTAATTAATTTGTTCAATGCAGACAACAGTAACTGTGGTCCTGATGCCTTACAAATACAAGTCAGTAACCTGGCTTTTGGAATTTTCTTCTTATCCAAGTGCTTTTCCTTTCTCTCACTATCACAAATATTTAAAAACAATATAAAAAAATCAATGTTTTATCTGTTGATTGCAAGTTAAATGTCATATGAACCAATGAAAGACGTCATTTGAGGCTTGCCATATTCGTGATATTTGAAATGAGACATTTGAAACCTGGTTAGCTGCCAATGCTTATTGGTTCAAACTTGAAAAGGCTATCTATGTTCAAAAACGTTTTCCTGAGATATCTTGTGTCGCTATTTTGGACAATAAAGTATGTTTTCTCTTTTTTGTTTATATAGATTAGACCGTTGGTTTTCCCGTTTGCATGGTTTTACACTAGTAATTTTGGGGCTCTTTATAGCTTGTTGTTCGGTGTTAGCCAAGGCTCCGTGTTGAAGGCCGTACATTGACCTATAATGGTTTACTTTTTTAAATTGTTATTTGGATGGAGAGTTGTCTCATTGGCACTCACACCACATCTTCCTATATTCAATTAATCTTATGTTTTGTTCTTACTTATTATCAGACTGTTTTGTGATATCAGATACATGTCCCATATGTGATGCAGGATCTGCTTATCCTTCCGGAGCACATGAGATCACCCCTAGTTTTTGGTGGGGTTCGTGTTGCTTAGTCTTGAGTTTTCTATGTTGTTTCATGCGTACTATTATTTGTCTGTTTGTCTTTTTCATTTTTAGCCATGCCGTTGTCAGTTTATTTTCGATTTATGAGTTTGACTGTTCCTCTGATATCTTTCGCCTCTCTTTATATATACAAAGAGGGAAACCGTATGCTGTTAAAATACAAATTCGCTGGAAATCTTATGCTGCTTAATGATTTTTAATGGGTATCCGACGAAAAGGAAAAACATATTCTTTTTTTTTTTTTGAAGCTGGTTTTATATTTTCAAATATTTTTGCTAAGTGCATCACTGAAGAGATATTGACAGTCGAAATGCTCATCGAACGCATTAAATTTGGTGCCGTTAACAAGATAAATATTATTTTATAAGGGATATATATTGCAATAAGTTTCATGCAACCGAAGAGCTTTTCTGGATTCTTTGTCTGGAGAGCTCAAAGCCGAATATTTTAAACCATTTTATAAGGGAGATAACCAAGGGCTATATACATGTACCTGTTAGCTCGAGTAACTTCTTTTGTCCAATATTTTTCGAAGTTCTCCATGCATGTTTTTGTTGTACTAGATGGTCCAAATGGTGGCAAATCAGTCAGTTTTAAGCTGTTATCACGTCCCTTTTCAAGCAGTCTGAAAAATAAAATGTTAAATTGAAAGATAACTATCGTCGTGTTAAACTTGAAAACAGTGTTTGAAATAGCAATAGTTATTAAAACTTCGGATAGGAATCGAATTCACGTACATATAGAGTTAAATTTTTTCGATTGTTTATTTAAATAAAAAAAACAGTTCAGAAATAAAGCATAACCTTTTCCTGAGATATAACACTTCTCAACAAACAATGCTGTTATAGTAATGTATCCCTATATTTATCATGGATATATTAATAGTCAATTTTGATTTCATTATATCCCCATTTATGGACTTTTGGATTCGCTAAGATTTGCACATACATTGAGTTCAAACCATGTAAACAATTAAGGTGAGTTTGTACAAATATGAGCAACGCAACGGGTAAAACATGTGATGCAGGATCTGATCACCCTAAGTATTTGGTGAGGTTCATGTTTCTTATAGTCTTTAGTTTTCCCTATGTTGTGTTTTTGTATTTTTGTTTGTCTATAATTGGTCATTTTTGTTCTTTTTCAGCCACGTGTTGTCATTTTTTTTTTCTAGTTGGTTTCGCCCCTCTTGTTTAAGCATAGCAAAACTAAGAGGATTTTAAAAACAATTATTTTATAGCAAAAATACATAAAAAAAATAATAGTGATGCAACAGTATTAAAATATTTTCCAGTGTAACAGCTCGATGAATAATCTATCATAATCCAATAATCCAATGGGAATGCCAAGACTTAATAGTATATATTAGACAAAACCTCGAAGAGTTCAAAGCTGTCGTGTTGTAGTTGTATAAGGAGATAGACCATTGCTATTGGATATCAACATCCACAATACCATGATTTAGTAACATAAAACAAAACAACAACAAAACAAAACAGTACCAATCAAAACAAGATAAAGGTGGGGAGGGGTAACTTTAATCATTATTATTATTATTATTATTATTATTATCATCATTATTATTATTATTATTATTATTATTATTATGAATTTATCGTTTTTTCAACTTACGGTTCTACCCAGCCAAACGTTAGTGACGATAAAACAGATCTATTGGTTTTGCTCGAATCATCTTCGGGAACCTAAAATAAACGACACAATATATGTGAATTTAACTCAATGCATTATTCGGTATTTTGCTCTTCGTACTTAATTTTGCTTTTCTTTTTTTCTTTTTTTTTAGCGTCAATGATGTGTGTGTGTTACTCTATTTTTAAGAAACGCCGCTATGACGTACATACAATTTTAGCCTGTTATTATGATTATGTATTTATGTCTGTTTGTCGTCTGTTCTGAGTAGTCGGAAGTTGGCTGTTATAAACATGTACAGTATCAGCTTTGACATTTGTCAAACATTAAGACCAATAGTCATTTCCAAAATACCATAGTTTTTACCCTAGCCTTTGAATACGTAGGACATTTGTGTAAATAACTATCAAATCTGAACCACGAGGTGTATTTGACTGTGGCAAAAGTTTTGTGATTCAGAACAAAGGTAAAAATTCAGAAAGCGTGTTTCTTGTAAAATACAATCATATAACTTCATACCCTGGATGACTGATATTAAAAAGCGTACCGAATAAGTTTGATTGAATATCTACGTCATTTAAAATGAAAGGTCAAGCAATGGCGTGTCTTTATTTTAATCTTTAGGTGTCAGACCACCAATATAAAATCCCTATCTGTTCAACCAAATTTTGGAATTTTCACAGCTTTCTAAATATTTTACCGTAAGTTTAACTTCATAGAAACCAGGTATATCCTTATTTGTACATGTATCAGCTTTCTACATGCCAATTTTCACCATACCTTTAAAGCCGTCTAACAAAATGACTGACCTTCAAACAGAGGTACTCCAAAAATAACCCCTGGTTTTCTGGAAATCTTAAATGAGTATACTATGGAGCGCAATAATCATCAATTTTTAATGCAAACTCATAGACAAGTAAATTTTGGCTCAAAATGGTTATCATTGATATTGTTATATTTATAAATTAACTGTTTACAAAATTTTGAATTTTTTGAAATTCTAAGGCTTTTCTACCTCAGGCATAGATTACCTTAGCTGTATTTGGCAACACTTTTAGGAATTTGGGATCTCAATGCTCTTCAACTTCGTACTTTATTTGGCTTTTTTAAAAACTTTTTTTGGATTCGAGCGTCACTGATGAGTCTTTTGTAGACGAAACGCGCGTTTGGCGTATATATAAAATTAAGTCCTGGTATCTATGATGATTTTTTTTAGATATATTTCTCTTTCACCAAAAGTTTCATTTCTGCAAATTTGTTGGTTAGTTTAAGTAAACAAGGACATCAAAAGCACTATTTTGTGTCAGAGTAGGGCTACTTTTACATACGTTCTAAATAGGAGGGAGTAATTGGTGGTCTGACACCTTTATGTGTACGGATATCTAGTTCGATGGATTCCTTTGTAAATATCAATAATGCCTTTTTGGATACACTTACATCGGATGAAACCCCAATAATGGAGTTATAGGTAGTCTTTTTAACTCTGAACTGCGAATAATTTGTCACTCAGAATGACTTAAAAACTGGTTGTCATGCGCCTCAGCATGGATTTACAACTTGCTGTAGGATGTTACAGCGTCGACTTTTGATTCGTTAATCATATTAAGGCGGGATGAATTCACAATTGTGGATTATATTATATTGCCGCAAAAAGTAAACAAATTATATGTTGCTGTAATAGTCACCTGGTTTCCTGAAGAAGAATCCTCAATGATACTGCTGTAAAACACTGACTCAACCAGGCGAGTCAATAACAGTACACAATATAACAAAAGGATACTGCTCTGTAAAAAATCATTGGTTCCATTCTGAAAAAAAGAAATTATTGATATTTTTTTATTTTTTTTTTTGCACTACCATTTAATTTTCTTTATTATATACTGACTGATTAAGTCATTGATTAGAGTTGAACGCTACTTGCAACACTATTATTCTATTTCGAGGAGTATAGTTCTTGTTGGTGGAGGAAGCCGGAGTGCTCGAGAGAAGAGGACTATCTTCATGTGGAAAATAGATAACAAACATCACCATAATAAAATACAGAATTTCTAGCTTGCAAATTCCTAAAACTTCGACGATATCTTTCAACTTGTTAGTTTTTAGCTACCTGAAGAAAGTAATCTAGAAAAGCGTTACAAATGCACCAATACATTAAAAGTTTTTTTCTAACTAACAAAGAATCACAATTGCTTGACCCGAGCGAAATCGAATCAAGGGCATCGAATTATTATCACAAAGATTGCAAACATGCCTTATTGAAAATCAAAATCCCAAGCGCTTGATTCGAACAAAATAAAATCAAGAGCATCTCGAAATATAACAAAGATTGCTTAAGTGTCTTATTGAAAATTCGCAATCGTTCGACCCAAACGAAATCGAAATCAGGGCATCGAATTATTAACACAAAGATTGCAAAGTGATTGACTTATATTTAGCGTAAAGTCGGTCGTGCATATTTAAAACAATAAAAAAAAAATTAACTTGATATAAGGGTTTAGCGCTCTCAAACATGTGAAGTCATGTCACGTTCAAATTCTTGAAAAGTTTATTAAAAATTCCAAAACATACTTACACGGAACGTTACACCTTCTTGTATACTGCTAAAACACAGTCTTAGTAAAACAGACAAGAACAACATCAGTAGTAACAATGAAAAAAATTGAGAACGAGGTTGTGATATTTTCTTTGTCCGAGATAAATATGCTTCCAGTGCCTGAAAAAAAATTAAAAATATTTGTCTTCAAGTCCTTTGATTTAAATGAATAATTAATAATTATTTAAACAAGAATGTATCCCTAGTACACGGATGTCCAATCTGCACTATCATTTTCTATTTTCAGTGGATCGTGAAAATAAGATAAAAACTCTAATTTGGCATTAAATTAGAAACATCATATCATAGGGAACGTGTGTACTAAGTTTCAAGTTGATTAGACTTCAACTTCATCAAAAAGTACCTCGATTAAAACTTTAACCTCAAGCGGGACAGACGGACGAACGAACGGACAAACGAACAGACGAACGAACAGTACGACGCACAGACGAACGAACGGACGCACAGACCAGAAAACATAATGCCCATAAATGGGGCATAAAAATATAACGCATGCCAAATTTCAAGTAGCTAAATTACTTTATTAAACATTTCAAAACACGTAATTCATCCAAACTGTAATAAATGCAAGCAAAGAAGATGCTGCCAATTCTGATACCATGGCAAGTTTGATTTAGTTCAGTATTTTAAGTAAAACAGTGTAATATTCCTAGTAATTAAGAATTACTTAGTATACTATGTAAGAATAACTTAATCAAACTAAGTAGTTTAAATTCATGCGTACGGCATTCGACAATGAGCAAAGCCCATACCGCATAGTCAGCTATAACAGGCCCCGATAAGACAAATTGATGTAAAACAATTCAAACGAGAAAACTAACGGCCTTATTTATATAAAAAAAAATGAACGAAAAACAAATATGTAACACATAACAAACGACAACCACAGAATTACAGGCTCCTGACTTGGGACAGGTGAATACATAAAAAATGTGGCGGGGTTAAACATGTTAGCGGGATCCCAACCCTCCCCTAACCTGGTGCAGTGGTATAACAGTACAGCATAAGAACTAACTATAAAAATCAGTTGAAAAAGGCTTAACTCATCAGATGGACAAAAATACAAGTGGACTTGGTCGGGTACTTATACATCCCGACACAAAAAGACAAAATGAACAGATCTGACAGTACTCGAGGTTATCTGACAGCTAGTTCAAAGCCAGTAGCAACTAATAAAAAAATCATGCATCTAAGACTAAACTATCAATCCGTTCACATCCAACATCTTAGCTTGTTTGATAGCTGAACCGTGAAGTAATTTTTAGATAAGGTATACTAATATCTGTCTGTAGGACTACTAGACTACTCCGAAAGGGGGGTAGCATACCTAACCTAATAATGACTTCCTGGTTTAGCTAACAAGCAAGCTAACCAAAT
This sequence comes from Mytilus edulis, assembly GCA_019925275.1. Taxonomy (NCBI): domain Eukaryota; kingdom Metazoa; phylum Mollusca; class Bivalvia; order Mytilida; family Mytilidae; genus Mytilus; species Mytilus edulis. The sequence continues at coordinate 21,046,400 of CM034356.1, read as the reverse complement.
ATTCAACCTTAACCGTTTCAGATCATATATATATGTAAATTGTACAAAGTTTCTAAAGCACTTGAACAATATCTAAATTACTTGTGCAATAGGCATTTTTATAGAATAAATGTAATATTACCATTGTTATGACGACAAGCACTGGAAAAAAATCCGTCAGAGATTGATCTCCTTCCAGAATGACATGTACATTAAGTGCTAAAACACCCAATGTTAAAACAGCAATTAAAACCGTCAACATCTGCAATGAAAAATAAGATTAATTTGAATATGTTCTTCTCATTTATAGACTATAATATTAAGCGGAGTGATTCTTCTTATACTGCATGACATACATCTATTCATAATTTTCAATTCAAGTTTTTTTGTATGATTTATTGCACCTCTTATTCTTTTACATTTATCTGTAACACTGATACATGTACATGTATATAAAACATCTCAGGCTTAACCAATCCAAAAAAGAAAAAAAAACAATAGACCAAACCAACAAATAATTCCTCCGAAACAAGGACGGACAATAGATCACAGAAACAATTTAACCGATCGTGTCCACTTCTCCAATAATATAGTCATCAAAAATATATACCTGCCAATTTTGTCACGGCGAACATACTACAATCATATATGATTTAGTTTTCTTAGTGTGAGTCAATTCATTTGGTTGACCGTTATGGAATAACCGTGTCACAGATGATATCGGATATGTTCCGTACGTCGTTACTACAATCCCCTTCCCTTTTCATGAAATTCAATGTTACTATTTACCGGGTGTGTCATAACATGAGCAACACGATGGGTGCACCATGTGGAGCAGGATATGCTTACCATTCCTGAGCACCTGAGATCACCCCAGTGTTTGGTACGGTTCGTGTTGCTCAGTCTTTAGTTTTATGTGGTTTTTCGTGTGTACTATTAGTTGTCTGTTTGTCTTTTTCATTTTTAGCCATTGCGTTGTCAGTTTATTTTCGATTTATGAGTTTGACTGTTCCGCTGGTATCTCTCGCCCCTCTTTCATTGTGTGCACGGCCAACAGATTTATTTCGATAATCCATACTTTTCTATGCATTTAGGAGTAAGAATGCGGATAGGTCGACTTTTAAATTGTTGTGTTGTGTGAACTAGCACGTTCAGATAAAAGTCAGTCAGCCGATTTTGCGCAAAGCATGATTCATTCCGTCCTGATATAGAAAAAAGAAGATGTGGTATGGTTGCCGATGAGACAACTCTCCACAAGAGAATTAGCGATACAGAAATTAAAAGCTATATGTCACCGTACGGCCTTTAACAATGTGCAAAACCTATACCTCAGTTATAAAAGGCCCCAAGATGATAAAGTGTAAAAAAATTAAAATTTCATATTTTATATAATTATTATTATGCAAACTTACTAACAACATAAAATATAACACAGCAACAAACGACAACCATGCACTAACTTGTGACAGATACATGCCGAATTATATGCATGTACTATTTGCCACTGACGTTTGAATACTAAAATGTCCAACACAATAATATAACCATTTATATGCAATTAAATTTTTAAACGTTTATCTTGTTTTGATATACTATTTCCTTCGTTTCCAATATTACTAATTATATTGTAATTATAATAAAACTTACAGTTCCGAGAGTATTTATCAATTTTGGAGAATTTCCTCGACCAAAATGAAAAACTCGTAGCGGTGCTCCAAGTAAAAGGAGAAACCATGGGGAAGACTGAAAGACAGACTTCTCAACAATCGACTGGTATACTGAATCCATCGTGTTTTCTGCTTAGAAAAGTTCCTACAAATTTAAAAAAGCGAATTTTTGTTATACATATCTAGAAACCCCCTAGCAACCTATCGAAATGACAAATTATATAAACTGCATGTTTACGCTGCTGGCTATAGTTCTCCTCAGCACTCGATGTGTACACAATTTAACGGGTATGCCTTTTGTGGGCTATGTTTGTAGTTTTTGTAGTTGAAAAATAGCAAGTATCTCTTAGAGTACTATTTCTGCAGTTTTTGTAGAAATAAGTGGCAACATTACTATTCTGTCTGCAGTTCTTAGAACAAATATGTGCGATTTTTTTCAGTAAAAAAAACCAAGAATATTCGGTCTGCAGATTTGCAGCAATGTTGGAGAAGAGTAATAGTGTCAACAGTGATATTGTAGTAATTAGATGCAAGTATGATTGATCTTGCCCTAGTTTTTGTACTTTTGTAAATATGAACAATGTGATGCAGTTTTTGTTTTAGTATAGTAATTAATCTAAATAAAATTTTGATCTCTGGTTACGTTTTACTACATATGAGTAGTATAAAGTAATCAGAGATCAATATTTTAATTAGATTGTGTAGTAATAAGTGGCAAATAGATGTATTCTTTGAGCAATATGTTCAAGTAGATTGTGGCCGATACGATTATTCTTTCCGTATTTGGTTTTTTTTTGAAGTGATAAATTACAAAAAATAGTAAATACTGTTCGTAGTTCTAAGTAATTAGTGGCAGTTAGAATTACCCCCAGTTTTGGTGGGGTTCGTGTTACTCAGTCTTCAGTTTTCTATGTTGTTTCTTGTGTACTGTTATTTGTCTGTTTGTCTTTTTCATTTTTAGCCATGGCGTTGTCAGTTTATTTTCGATTTACGAACTTGAATGTTCCTCTTGTATCTGTCGCCCCTCTTTTATCCCTCTCAGAGATAATCCCCAATAACCTGTTGTATTCAAAATACGAAGCTTGAAAATCTTTAAACAAAAACAATTCATATTAACGCGTGTGCAAACTTAATATTTATATATCTTACAGTTCATACCTGGATTTTTACATTCCAAAGACAGAACTAAAAATGGTCTACTATATCCTCCTCATATATATAGAGACAAAGAAAAATCGGCCAAACATTAACACTATTAGTTGACCGTCACAATTTCAAATTCCAGAATAAATAAAGAACGTTAATTTAAACAACCATAGGAATAATGCGATGATCTTTGACTTTCATGTGACAATGTAAATGTACATGGTACAGGTCAATAACTAAGTACATGGACGATATTGATTCTTTGTGGATTTAAATATACTGATCAATGAATAAAAAGCACAACACCAACAACTTTCTGGTTGATTGAATTTGTTTTCAATGATTATCAGAGGTAAATCAGGTGTATTTTATACTTTCTATTGTATACATGTAGTTGGTTTGCTGATTCGTAGATATTTTCTTGTTTTATGAATATACAAGTATAATATTATCTTCTATTATTTTCCATAGTTAACTTACTGTTTTGAACACTGCAACAAAGTTCGATATTTTTTTGTCTTGCTGTAAAGTTTTTGTTAAACGATCAAATTGTCCTTTGGCAACCTTGGGCAGTTAGATAAATTGTTCATACCAAATATATTTACCACATAACGTGTTAATTAGAATGTCTGCAAAAAGTGACATTTTTTTATATGTTCAGTATAAACAATGCCTTTTGATACACATTGATGTCCATTTAAAGGGTATTCAAACCAAATAGAAAATCAGATATGCTTCGTTGCGTAGTAATGCAATACACACTTACAATATGTTAAAGTATTAGAATGGTTATTACCCTAAAATTTACTGTATAGTAAAAACAAAATCTTTGATTTCGAATCGACCTTTTTGAGCTTTCAATTAAAGATTTTCAACTTTAAACAGAGACACCTACTGAATGTATTCCCCGGTAAGTAAACGGGAATTCCCTTATCAATAATATTTCAAATTATGTGTACTTTTACGGTTATTTTTGCTGATAAACAATTTAGGATGACTGATGTCGATATCAAAGTAAACAAGTATGATATAATGACAGTCCCCATGACAAAATAGAGCAAAGAAATGAAATCAAATTTAAGTTATTTTTTTTAACTTTTGTTATAAAATGATGATGCTCAGTTGATACAGCATTTTACAATTGTGATGCATCTACGGACATGTTTTGAAAATAATGATAGATGTATCGGAAGCATTCAGATGTGAGCATACTAGAGTTGAAAACAAACCATGAATCTTTAACAGGATTTTTTTGGGCATGGACATGCTCAAAATATGACGACGAAACGCTGACGAATCTGAAAATTTAGTATAAGCACTTTTATCTTAAGAATTAGAATCTATACTGCATGGTTCTTTAATAACTAAATGTATGTATGATGTAAAATACATTGTACATAGATATTTTCAGGACATCAAAGAAGTTCCTATAGCAGTGAAATATTGGTTAACAATTTTATAACTATGTCATTGAAAAAGCATGCATCGGATAGCTAGAGTTTTCTGAAGCATGATGATAGAAAGTCCTATGAGCATCTAATGTTGATTTGTCCTTTTGTATAAAATCTAAAACATCGAGTCACAAAATGGCTGTACTAGGGTCTCTTCAATCCGCTATGGTGAGAGGTTTTGTAGTAGATAACTCATGCAGACTAATAAAAAAAAAAACTTCGATCTCACTTCCTTGAATAATAGATAGTTTTCACGGCAAATACATGTATACTCTAGTCGAATGTAGATATAAAAAGGAAGATCTGGTATGATTGCCAATGAGACAACTCTCCCTCAAAGATACCAAAATGACATTGAAATTAACAACTTTAGGTCAGCGGTTCTGCCTTCAACAATGAACAAAGACCATACCTTATTGTCAGCTATGAAATGCCCCGAAATGAAAAATGTAAAACAATTCAAACGAGAAAATGAACGGCCTAATGTATATCCAAAATAGATAAACGAAAAACAAATATGTAACACATCAACAAACGACAACCACGTGCACTGAATTACTGGCTCCTGACATGGGACAGGCACATACATGTACATGTACATACATGAATTTTTATACCCTAGTATACATGTAATCCCTTTCATTATATTTAATTCTGTTTATTACGCAATCGTCAAATTGAATGTATGTCTCCCTTAATACAATCTCAAATAACGAAAACGTATACAAGTTATGCATATGTTGGAAGGAATGCAAACCTTAAAAAGACGTTTTAATTTTACACTAACTAGTCCGTGTATTAGTTTGGCTTATTGTTGTAGGCCGTATGGTGACTAATAGTCATTTTCTCCTGTTTCATTTTGGTCTTTGCATGGTAAAGAGTTGTCTCATTTGCAATCATATACCACTCTGTCTAATGACCCCGCCTACCAACCAACTTGGTCCACATGGCTAAAAATAGAACATACGGGTATTAAGGTTCATGTGGACCCTTTGGCTAAAATGGCCGTATTTTCACCCCAAAATTTACTCTGAGTACAGACAAATCTGTGCATCTGAAAAAGTTTTAAAGCATAGCATGCCCTAGATAAATAGAATTCAAATGCATTGTATGATTTAGAAAATTCATAACTTAACTGGATTTTGCTGTGCACATTTTTTCGTCCCTGCAGAAGATGATAAAATTAACAAACAGTTGAGTTTTCCTTGATATGGTCCACTCAGGTACACAGTTTAAATCACCAATTATTGTCAGGTATCTATTATCCATGTCAATCAATACAGCTCACTTCAATTATTACCTGTGGGGAAGTTCTCAAACCTGTTTCACAACTTAGTTTATTTTGGCACTTTCTGGAGGAATGAAAAAAAGTGAACTTGAAAATCCTGGTAAGTTTTTATTTTTCTAAAACTTAAAACATATTTGAAATATATTTATCTAGGGCAAGGTATGCCTTAAAATTTTACAGATGCGCAGGTTTGTCTGTAGTCAGAGTAAATTTTGAGGTTAAAATACGGCCATTTTAGCCAAAGGGTCCACATGAACCTTAAGCAGTTTGATTTCTCTCTCTTATATATCAAAAAGTAAAGCATTTAGAGCAAATCTGACTGGGTTAAAATGTTCCATCAGTATTAGATCTATCTGCCCTGAAATTTTGAGACGATCCAGACATTCCGTTGTTGGGTTACTGCACCTAAATTGGTAACTTTATTGAAATTTTACAGGTTTTTATTTTATCTTAAATATTTTTATAAATAGAAAACTGTAAAAGAATAAAATAGCAATAATTTTCTACAAATTTTCAAGAAATAAGTTTATATGAAGCCCTCTGTCGGGTGCAGCATTCTCTAGCTGGGTGAAAGAATTATTGTTGCTCTTGTGTTGTTTTCGGCTTTGATCTGGTTGTTGTCTCTTTGACACATTTCAAATATCCATTCTCAGTTTTAAGATGTTACAATTTACAAAGATTTGTAAGATGCGCATTCCAGCATCTAACTTGTTCTCATCAATGTGTTTTTTTTTATATAATTGTTTTATATTAAAGGTTTATTTAAAGTAAATGTCTATTAATTATAAGTTATATATTTTATACAAATGAATTGAGGGATCAAAATGGTAGTCTGGGTACTGGGAATTAGAAAGATAAATATTTGACGTTTCAGAATCTAAAAATGGCCATTGTTACATTATAGTTCATTTCTGTGTGTGTTACATTTCGGTGTTGTGTCTCTGTTGTGTCGTAATTCTCTTATTATCGACTCCTAGAAGTCGATATTAAGAATTGAACGATGGACAGTTAGTGTGTGAATTTTTCTTGCTACCTGATTGAAAGATATTACGAGACGTGAATAATCAAAGTTTATTGATTGGTTAGGACAATCCAAACCTAGTAAATGTCCTTCAGTGCCGTAGAGTATCGGATTTGTCCTCTCTATTTTAGCAATTAGATTTTACACAGGTAACTTTTATCTATTATAAATATAGTCGAATCTTCTGGAGTAAACAACAACGTTAAACGATATATACTACTTCATAATGTGTGACCTCACGTGTGTGGTAAAAAATGTTGATTGGTTCACGTGGCTATTCTAGTAAATGAATTAATCTACAAAGCAAGAGCACTTTCCATTTTCATCAGCTAAGAGTCGACTAGCCCTTTTTGAAAGGCTAATGCGTGTATTTGATACGTTTCCCTCAGTTTTAGTTTGTAACCCGGATTTCTTTTTTCTCTATCGATTTATGAATTTTGAACACCAGTATACTACTGTTGCCTTTATCTAAAGGATAATGGGCAATTTCATTGACCGTACGCTAAATGGAAATTAACTTCACGTCGAAAGTAAACTTTCAATTATTTGGGTGTTGTTTGCAAATCAAGTCGTTTTGTGTTTTCTTTTACCATTACCCAGAATGCATTTGATTCTGAATCGGCGAATGATCTTCGTGTATAGCTCAATAAAAAAAAACCAGACACTTGATACATTTTTTTTATACATGCGACATTTTGTGCCATTAAATTATCAGTTTGAATAGAGGTGTTCCGGAGAGAAGACACGGTTTTTTCGTTACTATTTGTATTCTTCGAGTTCTATCATGTAAAACTATATGTTTCGGTGGTTTTTTTTCTTAATTTGTTATAGACAAACCGTTATTCTGACTCAGAGTAGACACATGTTTGATCTTATTCCTTTATACCGCGTGCTCAGTGGAGAAGCAGCAAATTTAAATAACAATAGTACAGTCTTTGCTTTGATCCAACCGGTAATCGATCCCCAATCTCGCAATCGCGCAATCGATGCGAGCACTCTACCACGAGGCAAACAATGCCATTCCCGTCCATTACAGTCAGAGACACTGACACACATTGATAAGGATTTATCAGATTCATCAGAATAAGTATAAACGATCTATTATTTGTCAAAAGAGTTTATTGGGAAAAAAATAACATATTTTTTACATAAAATCCTATTTATCAAAGACTTTAATATCATTATCATCAAGACACCAAGCCGGCATCTTTTGACATACCATAAAATATACTCTTCTTATCTAATAGTAAATTGGTCGGTGAGTCGAATTCCCTGATTTGTCCACAATCTAATACCATAATTCTACAATAGAAATAAAATAAACTCATCATAGATACCAGGACTATTTTTTTATATATATATATACGCCAGACACGCGTTTCGTCTACAAAAGACTCATCAGTGACGCTCGAATCCCAAAAAGTTAAAAAGGCCAAATAAAGCACGAACTTGAAGAGCATTTAGGACCAAATTTCCTAAAAGTTTTTCCAAATACAGCTAAGGTAATCTATGCCTGAGGTAGAAAAATTGTTAGCTATTTTTTTTTATACCACATGTATATGTTTTTATATTTGAAAATTGAAAGTACGACGATCACTGAACGATACAATTAAAACAGACAAGTTGTGACAAGGCATGTCTTTGATGAAATACAAACTCCTATAAAATTGTTTGACATTTTTGTCAAACATCATATAAACTGTACTCAAGCAAAAGATAATGAAGACAAACATTTGATGAGAGTTGAGAGTTGTTTCATAGGCAAACATACATGTACCACATCTTTATTTTTACATTGAACCACGTATAACATATTTTAACCACAAGTATATTATACTGCGTTGTGTTTGCTGAAAATTAATCTATGTGAAGGCTTCAGCGTTATTTTCGGGAAATAGAACACATCAAAAGAAAAAATTCGATGTGTTCCAAACCAAAAAAGAGTAAATTTTATATATACCTAAATTAAAGAAATTTATCGCCCCACCCTGTATTCCGTATGTAATTAACTTCATATATACATAGGACCCGTTACTACAATTTCACTAATTATTCAAAATTCAAAGATTGTAATTCCGTCAATTGAAGGTAATTTTGAAAAGAAATGTGTTTATTTATTATTCAAACCATGATAGATATGATGTGTCACTGTACTATCACAAAGTATAAAAAGTTCAGGGGTCGTAATTCTGTAATAATAGGTCAAATAAAGCTCATAATTCTCATTAGTTACTGTCATTTTTTTATTCATATAAATGAAGTTGTCATAGAAAGAGTATTTTTTTAGCTGGTCCATTGTTTGTATGAATTTAAATATACAGCCAAGTGACATCTGAATAATATGTGGATAAAACATACATGCCGAAAAGACAAGCGACACAAATGCTACATAACAAAAAGATAAATTGATGATTAGATACACTGAACAACACAAAGCCAATCATTAACTTCTTGAACATTACATAGTTCGTGCTCCACTGGTTTATCATTGAAAATAGCAATCATAGTGTATTGTTACATTTACCTAGTATAGTCCATTATTGTATTGAGTCTGTGAGCTATAGTTAATATAGTGCAGTCTGAAAATTCTGTTCTTATGGTGGTCTGTATGAGGTCATCTGTTTCCAAATCAACAGCAGCGGTTGCCTCATCAAGTACTAAAATTTTAGTCTTTCTCAGTAAGGCTCTTGCAAGACAGATTAATTGTCGTTGACCAACACTAAAATAAAGTTGAGATGCACCTTCAAATCTTTTTTTATATAGTTTATGACAAACATACTAGGCATGCTTGATAAATCTGATAAATGCTTTGTTATGGAAAATTTAAAAGCAATAAACATTTGTCATTTATTCGTCATTTATTCGTTATGAGAATGTTTAGTAGAAATATTCATAATCATTCCTGTCTCTACTCTTTCTATGTTTTTGGTTGTACAATGTAATGGACCATTTAAGTTTACTAATACGTTTTTTCCCTATACACCAGCAAACAGCATGACTAATAACTGAACAACCGACATGTTAACGGGAATTTGACACATAGATATCTCGAATCATAGTGAGTGAGAAAAATCAAAATGTATTTACTAGTATAAACACCTTAAACCTCCATAATGAAAGAGAGTCTATAAGCTTCTCAGAAGGGCGATAGTATAAGACATCTTAGTTTGGTAAAATCATTATAATACGTTTCTTCTACATGACTATATTAATTTTGTGTTCACGTGATGACTTATCTTAAGTAACGAATATATTTCACCTTTGTATATTTTAAATAGTATATACGGCGGAACTTGCCTTATCCGACACACTGGGGGACCATGAAAAATGTCAGATTAATCAGGGTGTCGGAATACTCAGGTTTTCCTGCGAGGATAGGCCTATTGTGGGACCATGATGTGTTTTTCTATTAAAGCAGGATGTTGGAATACTCACGTGACGGATTAGGCAGGTTACACTGTACTAGGTAAATTACATGTTTGAAAACAGTTTAAATTTTAATCAACTAATAAAAATATGTAATTTAAACATTCTGGTTATGATAAGAAATTAAAGACCATTTCCACCACTCGATGACTAATTCATACCTTAGGTTATCTCCTCCTTCAGAACAATGGTGATCCAGTCCGTCTTTTAAACCAATCACAAAGGCTTTCAGATGTGCATGGTTGAGAGCTGTCCAAATGTCTTCGTTAGAGTATTCATCAAACGGATCCAAGTTCATTCTCATTGTTCCAGAAAACAAAACTGGGTCCTAAAATATTATTAAATTACTAAATATATTTTACTACACTATACCATTTTTTAATATCAGTAACAAAATCTTTTTCTGTTGTTGTCTCTGTTTAATGTATATGCAGTCCTTTGCGAGTGTAAGTGTTTGAATAAAAATCATTGTCCCGTTTATCAATTATCTTTGCTTGGAGTGCGTATATGGATACTTTAGCCAGCTTTCATAAGTAGGAGGTTCAGCTAGGTGTAAGGCCAGAGTTACTAAACAATTTCTTCTGAAATTGCCTGTAACAGGTCAGGAAGATATCCTAAGTGTAGATTTTCATTTCATGCATATTGGTGCATCATCATATATATATATGAAGCCTATATTTATAAGAACTTTGAACAAGTGACACAGCTACAACCGATTGATCCATCGGATCACCGGCAGTGATGTTAAATACATGGCTGTGTACATTCTGTAATGTAAAATATGTAAATTTGCTTTCGCAAATGTTTTGTTCTTCCCTCGCCGGGATTCGAACTCATTCTACTGAGATATCGTGTCACCAAACCGCCTGCACTGTAACCAGCGCGCTAGACCACTCGACAACCTGGACTTCACAATAATGAAGCTTTCGGTGGTCGTGGGTTACCTTTCCTCGTCAGTTTTAGCGTCGTAATACAGTACATGGTTTAAGGCATGAAGATGGAATCGAACCTATATTTAATATACCTGTGGTATAATAGTAATCTTTGATCTTAGATCATGAAGTCCTATCGTAGAAATGTCGATACCATCTATAAGAATCCGTCCTTGAGCTTTTTCTATAATTCTGAACAGGCCCATGGTTAATGAGGACTTCCCAGCTCCTGTTCGACCAACAATACCAATCTACAATGTAAACCGTACGATAAAATGTTATTGAGCATACGAAAAGGGCAAAGATACTACAATAATAATAATAAAAAAAGGCGAAGACCAAATCATGCCAAAAAAACTAACTGCATTGTAGTTGTTTTTGTGTAATATTTAGTAAGGTATTATCCATTCAGTGATGGTAAAATAAAAAACATTAAGAAAATCTTTCAAACAGATAAAGAATTGATTAAACTGAAAGAATCTAACGTGTATTAAAATTAGGATTAGGAATCCGAACTTCTTGTGAATCCTTTATTTAGAACAGTTGGATTAGAAATCCGAACTTCTTGTGAATCCTTAATTTAGAACAGTTTACTAATTGTGATAACATCAAATATCAACCTAACGATACATGTAATTCCTAAAGTACATGCTACTGGACTGTGGATATCGTTGTAATGATTTTCCCTGTCTATATAAAAGAGGGACGAAAGATACCAAAGGGACAGTCAAACTCACAAATCCAAAACAAACTGACAACTCCATGGCCAAAAATGAAAAAGACAAACAGAAAAACAATAGTACACACGACACAACATAGAAAACTAAAGAATAAACAACACGAACCCCACCAAAAACTAGGGGTGATCTCAGGTGCTCCGGAAGGGTAAGCAGATCCTGCTCCACATGTGGCACCCGTCGTGTTGCTTATGTGATTACAAATCTGGTAAATAGTCTAATTCGGTAGGTCATATTCATGAAAGGGAAGGGGATTGTAGTTACGACGTAAGGAACATATCCGATATCATTTGTGAAACGGTTATTCCATAACGGTCAACCAACTCGTGATGGCGTCCGTAAAATTTACGAAGGGATGATTTCAACTTCACTATTTGGAACTCTTGGTTTAATAGCTTCCTTGTGAGCAGCAAACCTCTATCAAGAAAATCATGATAGGAAATGCAAGCACGGGAATATCGTATCAATTGGGAGATATATACCCCGTATGCAGGTGCTGCTGGAATGTTGCTACTTAGAAATGGAAAGTTCACAATTGGAAAGCTGAAATCATCTCTTTTGTCGTAAAGTTTTGTTTTCAACCGACCCTCATTGTCAATTTCTAGATGTAAGTCAAGATATGAAGCCGACTTAATTGTATCTGTAGTATCCTTTATCTCTAGTTCGATTGGATAGATGCGTTCCACATAGTCACCAAATTTTGAATTGTTTAGTGAAAGAACATCATCTATATAGCGGAAAGTAGAGTTAAAGGATATTGCTAACTTCTTGTCTTTCTTCCTAAGAAGTCCTGCATGAAGTCAGCCTCATAATAATAAAGAAACAAGTCGGCGAGTAGAGGGGCACAGTTTGTTCCCATTGGAATGCCGACAGTCTGTTGAAAAACACGTCCTCCGAACGTAACAAATATGTTGTCAATCAAGAAATCAAGCATCTTGATAATATCAGTTTCAGAGAATTTTTTGTTTGAATCAGAGTGATTCTTTACAAAGTAGGATTTATCCCTCCCTAAGACAAGATACTTGTATCTACGTTGGCCATTCTTTTTTATGAAGCAAAGTAATACCAACTCTTTCAATTTGTCTTTTAGTTTGGAATGTGGAATACTTGTGTACAGAGTAGAAAAGTCAAATGTTTTAATACTGTTACAAGATGAAAGAGAGTTAGATTGTATGTACTCTAAAAGATCTTTTGAATTTTTAAGTATCCACATCTGATTCACGCCACCTCTAGAATAGGCAGTTTCACAATAACTTTGAAGCCCGTCTTTGATTGCTGATAAAATAGATGTTAATAATTTAGAAAGAGGTTTCGTGGAGCACTTGGAAGACCCAGCAATATACCGTTGTTTGTAAGGACACTTATGTAGTTTAGGTATCCAATACAGTGATGGAAGATCCAGTTCTTCATCTTTGGTTGAAATTCCAAAGGAACATAGAACAGACCTATGATTATCCAGGATTTCCTCTTTGGTAAGTGTCGTGAGGGTATATGTTGAGTTTCCAAGTGCATTGTCAATACCTAATTCGTTTATCAAGCAGTTGATGTAGTGACTTTTACACACAAAAACGATGTTATTTGGGGCTTTATCTGCGGGGACAACAACATATTTGTCATGGAGGTCGGATAGGTGTTTTGCAACATTTGGGTCTTTAAAGATTGACGTAGCATGGGCATTGATGGACCCATTCAGTTTCTTAATTCTGATTTGTATCAACGACCTCACTGCCTTAATCCATTCGGAAAGAGTGTCTACGTCTTCCTTCTCGCGCTTAGCCCATTGCCTGGCATAATCCTCGACTGAATCCATCAAAATTTTAAAGTTGTATTTCCAATTGATGGATTTAGGCTCACGATATTTGGGACCTTTCATACATTCGTTCGACGAATTGTTCTTACTTTTGAAAAACAACAATAATCAAACGTTTTTACATGTTACAATAGTTATCAAAGGTACCAGGCTTATAATTTATTACGCCAGATGCGCGTTTTGTCTACATAAGACTCATAAGTGGCGCTCAGATCAAACTGGTAGTAAAGCCAAACAAGTACAAAGTTGGAGAGCATTGAGGACCCAAAGTCCAAAAAGTTGTGCCAAATACGGCTAAGATAATAAAATCCTTAGTTTTTCAAATAATTCGAAGTTTTGTAACAGAAAATTTATAAAAATGATCACATAATTGATATTCATGTCAACAAGTGCTGACTAAAATACAGATGGATTTTGAAACAATCGGAAACGCATATATGTCAAACCGAATAAGACAAAATGTAAAGAAAGGCAAGAGATATGAAAGGGATGTCTAAGTCCATAATTCTATGTCAAAACTGACAACGCCATGGTGAAAGAACGAAAACAACCAAAAGTCAACCAAAAGTTTACAAAACAAAACATACAATACTCAAGACTAAGGAAAATGAAACCACCAAAGTGTTCTTTTTGGGTGTTTCGGAAAGATAAGCACATGTGACGACTTACACGTATGTGTCGTTCGTGTAAGTATCAACTTCGTGGAAGTTATATATTCCATATGCAGGCGCTGATCGGATGCTGCTACATCATGTACATAATACGTTTTTTTGTAATATTGTATTTGTTGAATAGTATTAACAGTCATCCATGTAGATGAATGGTCTCTAGTTGGTCCAATTTATTCGTGTTCTACTAACGAATCACATTGAGTTACACATGCTAATATTATTAATAACATTGAAATAGCATTCCATAATTTACCATGTTTACTAATATTAGTATAGCTACTATGCATTACTTACCTTTTCACATGGAGCTATTTTACATGATATGCTTTTCAAAACTAATTCAAGACCTTCCCTATAGCGAACACCATAATTATCAAACTGAACGTTTCCTTCATTTGGCCAATCATTTTCTGGTCTTTTATTTTCCACTATCCAATCAGCCTGTTTGAAAAAGCAAAAGAAGAAAAAAATAATAGTTTTTAAAAAGCATGAAAAGAGTATAAATATTTTTTATCGAAAAGTTTACTTTAAATGATTGATGATATGTAAGGATCGTTTTGTCATATAACTCTTAAGGTCTAAACTTTCATATGTTAGGTTTAGCGTTCTTGATGATTGTTATATGTTCATGAACATATCACTATTAATTAACAAATCGTGCAGGTTCCTACCTCCCCCCATTAAATCGAATATATACTTGAATAAAATTTTTTTCATGTTGTTATAATTTAAGTTGTCAAAGAGAAGTGGAAGAT
>CM034356.1:21006065-21031417 GCA_019925275.1 Mytilus edulis | reverse complement strand
TTGTAAAGAAAGGTGAAATAACGGAAAGACGGAAGAACTGAGGAACGGGAAACAGAAAGACGGAAGGATGGACGGTCGAGGTTAACTCATAATGCCGTCATTGCATTTATCAGGGTGCATACCAATGACATTTAAACTATATAGACAAAGCACATGAGCAGAGATGAAAGAAAAGAATACAGAAAATTACCATAGCACTTTAGCGAGTCATACCTAGTCAGGCAAAAGAATTCAAGTCAACAGTAATTCAATTTTCAACAAAACCTAAACATTTTAAATACAAGGGATTTTTTAAATAATAATAATAATAAAACATGAGCTAAATGACAAACAGTGACTACATATGAAGTCCATATAACGTTACCGTGTCCTAGAGAAATTAAGCCTCAGTCTAAATACTTTTTAATTATTCTAAAACTTACTTGCAAATGTTTTGATTTCCTCATCAACACAAAATTAACTGGTACCAATAATAGTATAATTATAAGCCCAACCAAGACTGAGGGTCCTGCAAAATATGAATTCAAAATATATATATATATATATAAAATAGAGTCAATATCACTTCATCTGACATCTATAACTGTTGCGCGTATACCGTGTGTTTCAATAATATAATCATTACATCATACGTACCATTTTAAGATAATGCTTTACGTGAATTAATGACTATTTTATATTTACTGGTAAACGTCTCGTCGAACTCTTGGTAGCGTGTTCATCTCGAGTGCGGGAGGTCATGAGTTCGAAACATGACTGTGTCACACCAAAGCATTAAACGTTGGTAGTTGGTGTTTCTCCGCACAACACGAAGAACAAAGGAGTACGCACAAAAACTGGTCGACTCAGAGCCAAAATAACAATGAATAATGTGTCTGGTCAATTGACATTTCTTCCGGATCCTTTAATTTGGACCGTTACCTTGTAAACTAGCACGTTACGAATCCTGTTCTACCTGTTGGCGTTGTACAAAACAGGGTTAACATTCTATTCTACACAAGAAAGAACATATACAGATTCAGGAATATACAACGTTCGGTAATTTTGTGATTTTACTTTTATATTACATTAACGTGCTTTCGTCTGTATATGCATATTAATTTGCCGCTGGAACTTAACCATCCGTTCATCATCACTATGTTTTATGTTTTTTCCGTTTATACATTTTTTTTGGCGTAAATTGTGTCTACTTCTGGATTTCAGGTTAAGCTATACTTTAACGCATTGTTGACACTTTTTTAAACATACCTAAGGTTTGCCACAGGAAGTAAAAAGATATTGAAAATAACAGAGGAACGGCCCATACTTCATTCACACTCCACATACAATTTCCTATCTTTTCAGCATCAACAGACATCAAGTTGATGATCTCGCCTACAGTAGAATCTTGCTTAGCTGCATTAGTGAGTCTCAGAGTCTAAGTATTAAAACAAATGCCATGATTGTATTTTTTTCATTAGAACTTACACCATAAACATAATAAAATATTCATTATCCCTATCAAATAGAGAAAAAAAAACATTTAGCCACGTGATTGTTAACAGTCGACGACAAAATCTAAAATGCTGATGAATGTCAAGATTCCGACACCTCTATAGCTTTTGCAAAAATCAATTCAATTAAGAATATCATGAATATGTTAGTTAGACAATGTAGGATGTGTTTGTTTTTTTCTTATTTTATCCTATTCATCTTTTATATTTTAAAAAGATACGTCCTTAGGCCACACCAATTTGATTCTTTGTTCGATGGACCCACCCGCACCTATTTTTTTCAAAACAGATTTATTTTTATTTTTTTTATATTCCCGCTTCCCGCATCGGGAAATGTAATCATGTCCATTTCCCGCACCGTTTTTTTTTGTAACAATTATAAAAAGATATCAACATTTGTTTTTAAAATCACAGTCTAACTTGTATATAACGATTTTAAACATAAAAGCACCCCACCACACTGTTTAAATATCTGTGAGAATATTTGTTTCAGTATAAAACTTATTTATCCAAAGTGGGAGGGAGTGCTCCGGTATGAATTTATAACAGCGGAATTACCTGTAAGGAACAAAAAAAATGGTTTATTTCCCCCTTACTTATATTCCCTATCAAAAAATGTTCGTTGTTAGAATAAAGTACAAAGAACTTCTGAAGGATTTGCCTTCAACTGCAATTATATTGTATGCTGGCGAAACAAAGCTATCCATAGCCGCTGCATGTTTCTGCACCTGTCCTGATTGATTCAGGGGCTTGTCGTTCAGCAGTTATCGTTTGTTGATGTTGTTCATTGGTATTTTCCCGTTTGGATATATAAATTAGATCGTTGGTTTTCCTGTTCAAATTGTGTACGCTAATAATTTTGGGGTCCTTTATAGCTTGCTGTTTGGTCTGTATCAAAGCCCTGTGTTAAAAGCCGTACTTTGACCTGTGTTTGTTATTATCAGGATGAGAACATCCCTCCCTCAGACAAGGGGTCATTTTACTGATGTAGAAAAGAAAATATAAATACCAAGGATTTGTATAGTTCTTCTATACAAAACCTTTGAAAACTTAGAATTTTGTACTCAAAAAGAGGAGAGTTACATCATATTTAAACAACTCTTTCTAAAAGAGGGGTCCACTCACATGACTGATTTTGAATAATATTAAACTGTTAAAGTAAATGTGTTAATTTAACATGGTTAAAGTCCAGGAATATTACAAAATTCTTGGACATGTTTTGACCATTTAATACCAGATAGATATATAGTTCATTGAGAAAATATGAGCCCTTTTGTACAAACAAATATATTATAACTTATATTGATCCCTCATAAAACATGTAAAAGGGATATTTATAACATTAAGGGGTTGCCCCCAAACTGATTATGACTTGGATGGAGAATTCTCTCATTGTCAGTCACATATAAATAGACCAGATTTAATTATTTCTTGGTGAACATGGAAAAAATACTTCAGAAATTAAAGAAATGTCAAAGTACAAGTGATAAATCAAGTTTTTTAATATTGTCAAAACCTACTATTTTATGTTTACAAAAAAAAATTTATAATCGCTGGACTTTACTTTTCAAGCTTCGCCTCAAAGATTTGCAAATTAAATATTTTTTCATTAAAATTTTCAAATTGCTCGCTCGCCCCAAATTTTGGAGTCCAAAACTCCGTAGAACAAGAAATCAAATTGGTGTGGCCTTATTTGATATCGTACACATACTTTCAGTATTATGATTTGATAATTTTATAATGGCTTGGATGTGTAAGATTTTCACTTACCAGTACAACAAACGTAACGAGACAGTCGTCACAACAGCGCGGCAAATCCCGTCTTTTTCGGGATAGTCCTTACCATAGACCGGCAAATACATTTTTTCACAAAGGTCGTCACTATAAAGCATCATCTCTCGATTCGTTCAGTGCATCTGAGTGCATCTTTCTTTTTGAATGGCTCTGGCTGTTTAACGTTTATTTTTATGTAAAGTTCTTCATTAACTTATTGAATATGCTTCTTTCTTTTAAGCATGGGTTGATGTATCATATAGTTTATTGTATGAGTTCAGCTCTGAATGTTGACACCTAATACTTCTCAAAGTCAAATTTTACCAACCTTTTTATAAATGGCAGCAGTAAGAGCTACCCAGTTACTCCTTCCTGCTTCTTGTGTTTCATTAATATGAATATTCAAAACAACTGATTTAAATATTGAGACAGAAAACATAAGGATAGCAAGTATGTAACCTTTCCGGATCTCTTCTTTTCCATCTCTTGCTATGCCAATTAGGAGTCTATAATGATAGATGAGTAATATTACAATTTGATACATCCATTTGACACTTTGTGTTACTTTTTATAGAACCAATAGAATGCAGATAAAACAAGGCGAACTATTTTATATTGCCTACTAGTTATACCCTGCTCTACGTTTTTGATTACCGTGGATTCACTTATTTTCGTGGATATTAGTTTTCTTGGATTGAGAAAAAATTATTTCATTTCGTGATTTTGCCAATCTCTGCATACAGATCCTTTCAAAATTTGCAACTCGTTGTATAGTTGAGTTGGTGGTTCTTCTGTACCCACGAAAACCACGAAAATTCGTATCCAACGAATAATAAAAATCCACATTAACAGGAAATGGACCAGAATTTCAAAGTGGGTGTAAAAATGAATTATATTGTAAAGCAAGATGTCAAACTTATGAAGTTTAAAAAATACCAACAGCTTATGCTTTTACATTTTCAATTAAAATAAAGATATATAATTCAGACAAGAATAGAAAATACAGAGATGCGGTTTGAATTTCTGGTTAAGAACTAATCATCTGATAGCAACGTGGATAAACTCAGATATATGTTAGAAGACAGCCTTTAAAAAGTCCCTACTATATAGACAATATACCAATGGTCCAAGTTAGGACATAGTTTATTGTTCTTTATCATTATCACACTACCAAATGTGTCTGTTCAACTTTAAGGATTATCGGTGGTTGCTGTCTGTTATATACATTTTCAGTTTGATGTTTTGCCTATACGGTATGAAATTGCTCATTGGTGTAGGCGACATTAAATGCCATAATATGCTGATAGATCATTTAAATGTAATGTGACAGTTGTTGTCCATTTGTTTGATGGGGTTTATCATTTGATTTTGCCATTTGATTAGGGACTTTCCGTTTTGAATTTTCCTCGTTCAGTATTTTTATGATTTTACTCTTTTTTCCCCCTAAATGAGCAAACTCGGTGATGACCGAACAAAACAAATAAATAAAACCGAAACTTACCTTATCATATAGGGAAAGGTGAACTCGGCTAAATGATACAATAATTTGTAAAAAGCTGACAGCAACAAAGCAGGCCCCAATGCTCTTATAACACAACGAAGGAGGTTTGCCTGAACTTTTTTCTCAACAGTAATTGTTGTTGTCTTAATCGTTCGCTTTTCTTGGGATTGTCTCTCTCTAGAAGCGAAAATGTTAAACATAATTATCCTTAGCTATTGTTTTATTTTTTTGCTGTTAAGTTAGTATTCAAGAATTAAATCTAGAATTATTTCCCTATATACAGATATGTCAGATAAACTCAACATTTTCTAATATTTTTATTTAAGTATAATAACTGCCTAACCAACATATTAATTGATTTCATATGCTTTTTTAGATTATATATTACTTCCAGTTTCTTTGACTTTTTCTATGTCGTCCCATACTTTCGGTTTTTTTTCTGCATACATTTCAAGTTAATCGAATCACAAAAGTTTTCAACATTTACAGACGAACACACACACATCAATTTTGTTTATTTATCGTTAAAATGTTGAATAGGTTGCTTTACGTCAGTAAAATATCTACTTATAATGTACCTTAAATTCCTTTAAATGTTGGAACTGCTCTGTTATTATAGTCAAAATTTTAAGTGCATGGCTCCATTAATCATCAATGTGTACTTTTCATATTATCAATAATTTCACTGACCATTTTGTTTGGTAAAGAATAATTACCTTTAAGTATGTATATAAATTAAAGTAGATTAACATGTTGGTTGTTTTTTGTGGTTTAACGCCACTGTCATCAATATTGGATGAATCGTGATGGTCCAATTTTTCTATTGGTCGAGGAAGCCACAGAACGTTCAAAAAATAACAGACAAACTTCGGCTAGAAAGCCAAAAAACCTTGTCAATTATAATTTGATTCGAACATACCTGGCATGTGCACAGTTTAAACGCACAATCAAATTGCAATAGTCACTTGGAGATCACCGAGGTATGCATGAAGGAAAGTCATGTTTGTAAAAAATAATAAGTTTCCAGCGACCAACATATATATATCCTGTATATTTAAAAAAAAAAAATAGGTACAATGTAGTTATATCTTACCTTGTAGCTTTCTCTACCTCCTCTTCCCAGTACTTATCGAAAATAGGAATGATATTTGTAGATAAATGTTCAGGTTTTAAGGGCCATAAATCTGACGGTTCGAGATTATGCTTGTATCCAAACAGTACAAATCTGTTAAAAAAATAATTAAATTTAGCATTTATGATGATGATGTTAGTATATAACAACGTCAACAAATGCAAAGCAAAACAAAACAAAAAATTAACATCATATAAATTGATCTAAGAACTCTGAATTTTAAAATGTAAACGCCATTAGAATTACTCACTGAGCTTTCGAAATGTGAGTTATGTAAAGGCCAAAATTCTGTCAGAATTTAATCTTCATCTTTTCAGTTAAAATTCACAATTAAGAATCCAATTGAATGATCATTTTCAAATGACCCGTTTATAAACAAAAATCGGTAGGGTGCTCAATCATTCAATGGCGAATCTATGGTATTCAGCAGGACCAATCGGAAGGGCTTATGTAAACAGAAAACGTATTCATACTACAAATTACCAATAACACTGTTAACTAAAAAGTGGTGTAACCTTAAATTAGAATTAACAAAATAAATATATATAAATGTATATTTGCGTAAATACAATTGTCTAAAATATCCATTCTATCTTGTCTAAATTTCTTGTTTTCCCAGTATATCGTCCTCTTATATATCAGTCTTTACCAAACTCAAATCTCAATGTTTCTCTACTACATACGGCGTTACCCAACTCCATGTTAGCCCAGACAAAAAGATGCTTAAACTTACGGCGTTACCAACTCCAGGTGAGCCGTGACAAAAAAGATGCTTTAATTTCTGGGGAAACGTCTTTGTCTGCTTTACCCTATAGGAAAGAAACAAAAGACCTGTGTTTGCATGTAAGTATAACACTGAAGGCAGTTAGTAGACACTAACAAAACTTGTTTCGAGGGAATGTATCCCGACACTAGCCATCTATGGCACAGATTTCAGGTAAAAAATAAATACTGTTTTGCTTAATAATATGAAATATTGTTGTCCTTTTCTTAAAGTGTGTATAGAATTTAGATAAACAAAATATGTCTATTTTTATTAACATTCCCCACTTTTTAGTATGAGTGTATATACTATTTACATACTAGTTATATACTTTTAGTTATTACATGTATATGTATGTCCACATGTAGAGCAGGATTTGCTGACCCTTCCGGAGCACCTGAGATCACCCCCAGTTTTTTGGGGGGTTCGTGTTGCTCAGTCTTTAGTTTTCTGTTGTTTTATTTTGTGTACTATTATTTTTCTGTTTGTCTTTTTCAGTTTTAGCCATGACGTTGTCAGTTTATTTTTCGGTTTATGAGTTTGGCTGTTCCTCTGATATCGTTCGCCCCTCTTTTGCTAGCATAATGACTTCGAAACATATACGATTAAAGATGTGACGTAAAACTAACCTTTTCAAAAGACTGGTTCGCTCCCAGAACCTGTTTTAAAACCAGTATTACTGATTCTAACAGGTACACACTTATCAACACACAATATAGTTTTGTTGTCCACTCTGTTAGTTGTAATTCCCAGTTATTCTGAAACTATATGTAGTACATGAATATCAAATTACTAATAGAAGTGAAACTGGCAACATTCGTGGAGTAAAAGTAGAAAAAGTTTTTCTGGCAACTTTTGTAATGAACAACCACAACGAATTAGATCGATTCATCTATTTTGCAGTTAATTTCCTTTTTTTCCTTTCTTATAGAAAACGGTTTAAAACATTTTTTTGGAAACTGACCACAATCACAAAAATACACATTTATTGGACTTTTTGTGAACGAAATTAAAAAAATAATCTTTAAATCTGCACAATTATTCAGTACAAATTTGTTCTCTTCAATGAAAGAATATTAACTTATAAATGGTTCTTGTATAGAAGAATTATTAAACAAAAAAATGATGGAATTTTTTATAAAATCGTTTAGAATCGATAATCATGAAAGCATTACATCAACAGCAGTATCCTTTCGTTTTTGAAAAATAAAAACAAACGAAATTCCAAAACTACAGAAAAGACCAAGTATGTGGAAAAATCTGTAATTTCTCTTTTTCTTCGTCTGTGTTTTATGAGATTCATCTTGTATCAATATCTGTAAATAAAAAAACAATAGTGAATTTTAGTTAACAATGCAAAATGTTTTTGATTATATTTGCGATTTTGGGAACATGTCCATACATTTAATTTGTTATTAAAAGTACCAGGATTATAATTTAATACGTCAGACGCGCGTTTTGTCTACAAAAGACTCATCAGTGACGCACAGATCAAAATAGATATAAAAGAGTACAAATTTGAAGATTATCGAGGACCCAAAATTCCAAAAGGTTGTGCCAAAATGTTTCAGATGTCAGAATGCGAGTTGTTAGTATTGCGTTATTCTCTCAAGGCGTTATTCGCGTTTATACAAACTTCGCATTTATTTTCGAGTAAACAGAATGCTAAATAAAGCATTAAATGTTTGTAATTTGATAAGAAAACAACACTTACATCATATAAGTTAGCATTAATTATGTACGGCCTTAAAAGTAAGCTAGATGTCTATTGTCGGTCCGATTTTGAACCATCATTTTTTAAATGTATAAAAGTTGGTTATCAAATTCGTAATAGATATATTGAAGACAGATTAAACAACATTTATATCAATATCCCTGTTGTGTGATGCTATAATAACTATACATAACAATCGAAATTGCAGAATTTAACATAGCAATCAATGATGCTATGAATTGATGGGTAAATGCCAACAGCTGAAAGACAAATTAAAAAGAATTTACATGGTCCCTGTTGTATGATGCTATCATTACAATGTATATTGGATTCATCAACGATTTTAACATGAAGGGTAACGATTGTGAAATAAAAAGTGCTTATTATTCTGGAATGCAAAGAATTGGTACATTTTTTTTTATTCTGCTTAACAAT
The DNA here is from genome assembly GCA_019925275.1 of Mytilus edulis. Classification (NCBI taxonomy): domain Eukaryota; kingdom Metazoa; phylum Mollusca; class Bivalvia; order Mytilida; family Mytilidae; genus Mytilus; species Mytilus edulis. Next base: position 21,022,606 of record CM034356.1, on the reverse strand, counting down.
TTTGGTACAAAGTTTTGTTTGTCTCTTTGTCGGTTTTTTAAAGGCTGATCGGCCACATGTTTTTTATTGACGTTTACCCAACATTCACTTTTATTTATATGCATTTGAGTAGAGCTAATAAAAAGCGTCCATACCGTTGTCAACACTATACTAATTGATAAAATAAAACCATCAAGAGACTTGTTTCCAATCAAAACGTCATGAATATCTCTCAGTCCAATAGATAAGCTTAGTATGCCTAATAGTGTGATGAATATTGCTAAAATCTGAAAAAAGAGAAAAAAAATGTTGATGTTATTATTTTATTCTTTGTTTTCTTTTCTCTCTGTAAAATCATAAACAAAATAACATTAGAAAGAAAAAATTGTATGTGTATCTTTTTGACACGAGTGTTCAATTTTTTTTATATATCTGATATACTCCATATTTCAAGTTCAGACTTATCTTAACTGTAGGTTAAACAAGTTCTTAAGTAAACAATTTAACGGGTTGTTTCCTGAACAATATCTTATTATAATAACATAATGCGTTTGTTATGATTTTTTGTACTTAAAGTGAATAAATCATCTCCCTGATTTATCCAAATATTTTCATTATTCATATACATTTAATTATAAAAGTGGAACAACCGGACGACACAATTCAGACATTATCAACTGTATATGATATCAAATATTGTACGCATGTTCTGTCTTAAAATTTGTTTCATTTTTTTAAAAGTCATATGAAACGAGTGACCGGTGAAATTTTTTTTATCGAACTCTTTAACCAATGCATTTATATATCATAAACTTAGTCTTCTGTGCACGATTTTATCATTTCTCACGCAAAAATTTCGTATTAATCGTCATTTGTTTTTGTCTCTGTTTGTTAATATTTAAAAAAAATATGGCAGCTAAATAATTGCCGTGTTTTGAAGCCGCGTAGTTTACCAATCATCTCCTTATAGGAAGCAGTCAACAAAGAAGCATGGATATTGAGCATGTGTATAGTATGCATGTCGATCAGATAATAGTTTATTTCAATGACAGATCCATGCGTATTGTGATCACCGGATTTTTACGAGAAGGGTCACATTAAGATCACATGCAAACGGAAAACATTTCGGCGAGATGCTTCCTGGAAGCAAGCAATTAAAAAAAGTAAACTTCTTCTAAATTTGGACAAATTAAAGAAGTTTCTTAAAAAAAATAGTATATGTACTGACATAATGTATTTAAGTTTTATAATGAAAACTATCCATTTAGTTATAAAAAAAAATTTATGTATCATTTTTTTTTTTAATTTGCGGTTTTATGTTACTTTAAGAATGAAATTATATTATAGAGAAAAGCAAAACAAATTATTGTCAAGATAACGTGTTAATATGATCTTCCAAAATAAACTTATTCATATGTCATTATTAGTAAATTAGTGAATAGTTCTTTGAATATACCTTTGAAATAATGTATACTTACGAATTTGTACTGAACAATAGCTGCTGACAAATTGCGTTTGAAATACAAAAAGTGGAGAGGTGCCCCTAAAACAAACAGCACAGGTGTCCATTCTGCTAAAGATGGTCCCTTTTCTAATGTTACTGAATCTATTAAACTTAACTGTGAACTGCATATCTAGAAAAACAATAATTGAAACAATTACAAAATTTTGCAAAATTTAGGATTCCAATGTACAATTTTATGCATTGTGAAACTATATTAAGAGTAGATTTCGGTTGCAAGCCACTTTAAAACAACGTTGGTTCTTCCTTATGTAAAATATGATAGATATATAATTAAAATGTAACTTTTGAGAGTTGAGAAACATCGTGTTGCACGAATTTCTTTTGTAGAATCGGTTTGTCTAATGATTTATGATACTGTGTAGACAAAACTGTATCTTCCTTGTTCAATGATCTACGAAAACGAAAATATATGTTCTTCATAAATTACATGGCGTTAACAGGCATTTTTTTTTTTTTGTAACGACCCAATTAAAAATGCAAAAGAAAACATGTAAATTTTACATTATTTGAATGAACTTTACTCGATTTGTGATATTGCACTCTCAATGAAAGGAAAATTCGTTAATTGGATTATTTAATATATTAATAGTTCAATTATGAATAATATCTACACAGTGTGTTATTTTACACTTAAGTATCCAACACTTAGGCAGATCATATACGTACTTATGTCTACATGTAGATGTTAGGACGGAAGTATAAAGAGTATACTTGAACTTTCTATATTATTACAGAATTAACGATCAACAAGTCTATAAAAAGATAAAGATGAGGTATGATTTTGCCAATGAGAAAACTATTCATCAAAGTACACATGCATGCAGTAGATGTAAGCAATTATAGGCAAACAAAGTTATAGAAATTATTAAAGGTGACTATCTGAATTTAATAAAAACTGAAAATTTTAGCTTTTTTTTTACCTATTAAGTAAATATGTTAAGTTGACAACAATGAACCAATCTACCAAATAACCTGTAATTTTGTAAGATCAATATATAGTGGAGTCAGATGGGCTGATTCAGACCAGTCGAGACTAAATTTAAAGGTCAAGACTGAGACAGGTCGAGATATGTCGAGACTGATCGAGACTGAGTCCAAACTGGTCGAGACTGACTCAAGACTGGTCGAGACTGAGTCAAGACTGGTCGAGCATTTGAGACTATACCAAAATTATCAAGTACTGAATCAAATTTATGAAGTTAATTCGAGACCAAGTCGAGTTAAGTTAAGTACACCTAAGTACTATCGAGATTATGTCGAGTCTTGTCAAGTAAAATATATGTCGAGCACAAAATATGATATTTCAGACTCTTAGAAGTTCGCGATACACAGAATTGAATTTCATCAAGTTGAATTCGTATTAAAACATGATAGCCTCTCACTTTTTCAACTGACAGATAACTATATATTTCTATTGCTACACTTTGCCGGAAAAACTTGCAATTTGGAAAAAAATCTGCAACATTGATTGACATAAGAGAAATGATTGATAGTCGAAACTGTTGTCGTAGCAGGTACTCTTGGCTTATAATATGTCGTTGATAAACACCAAAAGTAAGCAAGCTTCCATAAGCACCTAAACAGCAATAATATAAATTAGAGCAGTAATAGCAACACGATTTCGTGTTTCAACATCATTTTACATGTTTTACGATGATCGTGTCCAAAATGACGTTTAAAAGCTGGGATACAACTATAATTGTCATTCCCCATTACGTTACAGTGTATATTTGAACCAATATAAAGGAAATGTATTATGAAAATGATAAGAGGACAATAATCAATTACTAGACCATTACATGTTTTACACGAAACAAGTTTAAACCCTTGTTTCATATTGTCTCTTTCAAACGTTTGCAGAGGCGGATTTAGGGGGGAGGGGTAGGGGGCCCGCCCGCCTCCCCCCCTTCTGGGAAAAAAATTAGTTGCTTACATAGGGAATCACTTAAGCATGACTGGAGCGGGCCCCTCTTAGGCAGTCAGTGGGCCCCCACTTATGAAAATTTCTGGATCCGCAACTGGTTTGCGCAAACATCTACACTGACAACCTACAATTTGACTGTACTCATGATAGTTTCATTATTTTAAGACGATAAGGAGATTACAAGACGAACTGAGTATGATAAATCATATGAGATATTGTTGATAGATTTCTCCTCAGTTGTCAATATTTTCACGTGATGACAATTTGTACATTCACCCTTTCAAATGTGTGCATTATTTACTAGATATGTCTCAAACTTGTATAATCCCACTCACATTCCGTAGGTGCTAGTCCCAAGAACCGGGGACTGTTGATGTCGTGGCAATTATTACTTTAAATATGTGATGCATATGTATGACACCATTAAATACCTACTAGGTAGATTATTTTAATGGTCAAAAGAAACAAATCTGTATAGCGCCTTAGCGGTAGTCAGTTATTTCAGAACGAACGTACAGGTCTAATGACAGATGATTAATACAATAACATGTTTACATGTATAAGTGTTCCCCATTTAACCGGGGTTGTTTTAAAAATAATTGGCTTAAATTGAACTAAAATAACCGAGTCTTTGTATCACATAAATGCGAAGTGCAAATTGACAATTATAACATGTATAATGGATTAATTTAATTTAATTTCTTCATTTTCTTACCGAAAGATTGTAATCCATCGAACAAACTGATTCGTTTGATCAAATTTTGACAATCCTCCATATAAAAGTGAAGTGTATTTCACCATCAAGGTGAAACAAGTTGTTTTTATTATCTATAGAAGTAGACAATCCTAAGTTAAAAATAGAAAAAGTAAAATCCACTGTAGGTGAACATGCGAATGTAAATATTCAATATTTAAAAATAGACCATTTACACAATTATTGTTTGTAAACAATTTCTGACAAACAGTACGTTAAATTTTTACAGGTATTAGGTATGATTTGTACAAAATTTGACTAAAATTCACTTATAACTTGTACAATAATGTGAAGTATGGATTTTGTTATAAAAAGCAGATACACACTTCAGAAATTGTATTCAGTTACCACATAATAAACCTTATATACAAAATACAAATATAACCAGATTGAGACAGGAAAAGTAATTGATACATGCATGCCAGTTTATTTTGATAGTACAATAGAAATTGACCCCAGTGACAATTCTGATAGTATAATAGAAATTAGCCCGAGTGACAATCAAGATGACACTGACGTTGAAACACCAAGCATACATGACAGGAAGCGTGCGATGTCTGGCCAACAGATCAAAGCCGAATATCTAAACAAGAAAACGAAACGGAAATAATCAGAACTTGCTGTGGGGGAAAATGTCATTATACCAATTCCTCAGTGTGAGTGTGCCCCAACTGATCCGCAAAATATATTAAGTGTTATTATTGAATCTGGAGAATTTGGTACAACATTGGAACAGCTGTAGGAATTTGAACAGGATGAATCAAATTAAAGCTGTTAAAGACACATCTATATTCGCAGCAACAGTTACTGAGCTTCAACTGTCGCTACGTGAAGAAGTTAAAAAGCTTTAAAAGACTGCTGGTCACGGATTTCTTTCTTGTAAATGCAAAGGGGGTGTAGCACTTCTTAGCGTAAATGTAAAAAGCAAAATATGTTTTTCCGATGCCATAATTTACTCACATGCTCAAACAAGTGATACAGAACTATTTTTCATATTTTGTAAATAGGGTTTATTAGAGGTTTCCCGATTTGCCACCGTACCAACCGTTGTACGAACTGGAAGCCGTCATTTAACTTTTGGAAATAATTGATGTATACATTGTACACTTAATATCAACGTATGTTTTACGAATCATATACGGAACTATTTTAAGAATTTTTAACTGTAATTTGGTACTAATTTCATGTGGTTACTTCTTGTATTCATAATAATCAATATTGTGTGCACTCGATTATGCATTCAATTAACCGTTGCAAGTAACCGTTGGTACGAAAGGTTTATAGTTAAGAGTTATTTCCCTCTAAAACTTCACAGACAAAAAGAAGCTAAATTACAAGACATATTTTAAACCTATATAAATTTTGTTCGTAATAACTTTTCATAAATATAAAATGTTTAAGGTTTGTATTTTTAAGTTAGGTTTTTAGAAAAGTTGAACAAATAAATTTTCTTTTAACAAAATAAATTGACCTCAGTAACAAAAACATAATGATTAAAATTAATAGCAAATTTAATAGTGAGGTGATTATAATAGACATGAAATGAAATACAAAAGGTTGTTATGAATGTACTGATAAAAAAATATTGTTATGAATGGAACGGTTATATTCTCAGTCATGATGATTAGAAATTGTATTATTGAAGAATAAATATAGGCAACAGTAATATACCGCTGTTCAAAACTCATAAATTCATGGACAAAAAACAAAATCAGGGTAACAAACTAAAACCGAGGGAAACGCATTAAACGTAAGAGGAGAACAACGACACAACACCAAAATGTAACACACACAGAAACGGAGCAAGCACCAGACAAAATCCCACGAGAATAACTAATATAAAATCATCCACACAAGACTCACAAGTGACGCCCAGATATAAAAGATCGAAAGTGAAAAAAAAGTACAAAGTTGTACAGCACTGAAGATCAAAAGTTGAAAAAGGTTGTGTCAAATACGGCTATGTTTTTATGCTTGGGATAAGAACATGCTTATTATTTAGAACAATTAATGCTATTGCAAACAGTAAATTTTATCAAATGAATATAAAAGATATACATAATGAAACTGAAGTATTAACTAATTACAGAAAACAAAACCCGAATACATAATGCAAAGACCAACACAGAGTAATCGAGTGAATAGTGTTAAGTATGAATAAAATTAACTTGTGATATGGCGTAATGAGAAGAAAATAGTCCCTGTAGCATACATCAGCTTCTGTTTACTAGATATAAGAAAATGTGGTATGACTGCCAGTGAGACAACTCTCCATCAATGTCTCAATTTGTAAAGTAAACCATTAAAGGTCAAAGTACGGCTTATTATCTTGAAATCTTTAATAGACAGAGAATTACTTCAAAATCAAAAGTGATCAACAATCCTAAATCATCAGTCGACTTGTTATAATTGTAGTTATTGCCCTTGATTGATAGAAACTTTGAATAACAAATTTAAAAAATACAGGATCTGTGTAGATGGCATTGTCAGTTGTTTACGTATGAAAGTTATTGCCCTTAAACGTTAACAAATGTATAAGTGGGTCTCATTGGGGTCTAAGCGTGATGCGGGATTGCCGATTTTTCGTAAGCGTGAAACGTGAAAGTCAAATTGTTGTGTCGTGAAAACGGGAAATGAGGTCTTGCGGGACCCGGGAAAATACAAAAAAATGAGAATGCTTTCCCTCTTAGTGTAAGCGGGATACGGGAATCTAACAAAACAGTTACCGGGATCCGGGATCGGAACCTCCCAATGAGACCCCCTACATAAGTATACATTTTAAAACATAAAGTTAAGATGTTATGTCATGCATAAATGAGTGCTGAAAAAAGCAAAAGAGAGACTCAAAGAAATAAATAAAACTAGAACACACCCGCGAAATCGCGGGCACATACAGCTTGTGAACTGTTGTAGGATGATTTTTTGTAAAAGATATTATGTATGGAGAATTTCATAAAAGGTATCAAAAGCCCTCTACCTTTTTCCAAAGTCCGATATTTGTTTCCTTTCTGTTAAATTCAATTATTTTCGTGTTTCTGGTCAATAATTCTTTATGCTTCTTTTGGTAAATTTTAAAGTCAAATCAAATTAAAGATTTGCACCGTTTCAAACATCAAATAAATGTAACTGCTTATATATAGAACATTATAAGTCTAATAAAATATGCTTCAAGGACAATCCATCAGTGCTTTTTCTTTTGAGAGCCTTACTAACATGCCAATGGTAGGATATGAATCTTGTATAAATGACTAAGACCGACTAAGGCTAATTTGAGGGGTGGTCGGAGGGGTCCTGATCCCGATATCCCGAGATGCAGAATTTAAAGAAATTCATATCCCGAAATCCCGAAATCGAAAAATATATCCCCGGATCCCGTAAGGATCAATCCCCAAATCCCGAGCTTCAAAACACCCGATCCCGACGCGCCGAATAAGCTACTGCTTCCCTCTAATCTCTACTTTACTTTCATTTTTGCCAAATCACTATTTTCACTTTCAACAATAAATTGTTATGCCCCAATTAGTCTGTGAATCCGAACGTTCGTTCGTTCGGTCGTCCGTCTGTCCCGCTTCAGGTTAACTTTTTTGGTCGAAGTAGTTTTAGATGAAGTTGAGCATATTTTACTTATTTTAATATATATGCAAGTGGTATGACCCCTTAAATAGTAAACATTTAAAAGAAAACAGTAGACAGAATCAGGGACTTTCTATACTAACATAGAAAGTCCCTGGCAGAATACAGAGAGTCTCTATATATTAAAGTAGTATAATCGTAGTTTACATGTAGATCAACGCGAACAATAGTTGTCCTCTCTAAGGTGGTATAATGGTTGTCGTTCTTGCGATCTTTGCACCATGAAATGAAACGCGAAAAATATATAATTGTGCTCTCTAAGGAGGTATAATAGTTGTTATTTTTGCTATCTAAACACCATGATATGGAGAACGCTCTGAATGGCTTATTTATTTTTCATTTTTGTTATCTATCATACGATAGTTTTGTTTTTTTTAATGTGTCACATGTTTTACTTTTTTTAATATATATGCAACTGGTATGACCCCTTAAATAGTAAACAATTGAAAGAAAACAGTTGACAGAATACAGAGAGTCTCTATATATTAAAGTAGTATAATCGTAGTTTACATGTGGATAAACGCGAAAAATAATTGTCCTCTATAAGGAGGTATAATAGTTGTGGTTCTTGCGATCTAAACACCATGATATGGAGAACGATTTGATTGGCTTATTTATTTTCATTTTTTTGTAATCTATCATACGATTGGTTGTGTTTGTGCATGTTTCAAACCGGAAGTCTTATCTATGACTAAAAGTCAGTCTGATGACGGAATCATATCCGGACTCCTTTTTTGTCGTTTTTCTCCCAAAATAACTCAATCTGAATAATCATAAGAATGGATGACAAATGCGACTATGCATGTTATTTATAGGACACAGAGGCATGATGATTGATTTATAGTGGAAGGAAGAGAAGCGACACACAAAATGACGTCTTCTCGTTTAATAGTATAGAAGACGAAATGATCTGATTTTCAAAAGTGACCTGTTTGGTCGCTCGTAATCGGTTGTCTATAAATATAGTTCCTGGCATTTTGTATGAATGTAGAACCTTTAGTACTGTGTCTTTTTACATATAAAAAACTATGGCTAAAAGTATTAGTTATGTAATTTCTTTTATAGTGAACTTTGTCAACGACATGTCTAACAAGATAGTGAATGTAGCATTCGGATAGGGATAGTTCAATTCATACTCAGAAATTTTGCAATCGTCGAAAATAGAAAACACCCTTTTTTATTCAATATAGATATTCTACATTACAAGGTGTCGACTTTAAGTTAGTAATGGAACTTTGGACACATCAACCTTCAAAAATGAGTGCCTTCCATGTTGTTTTCATCTTTTAATCCTAACAAATCTTGTAAATGTTAAGCTTTCCTCTTAACTTTTTTACCAATGATGAAAACAATTTCCCTTAAATTCTGAAATTCATTGTTGGTCTTTAACGCCACTTTAATTATTTGTTTGCTATTTCATGACGGCTTGCTTTTTGTTGATGGTGAAGAAAGCTGGAGCGCCCAGACAGAGCTACTGACCTTCGGCTTGAAAACTGTCAAACATAGTTTTGGAGTCAAACTAAGCTACCACGTGTAGGGCATGTGGGGTTTGAACCCTGAAATAAGCAATGAAGCAATAATTTGTACCAATGACACAAGCTTTTTTATCACTTGATACAGTTTTCGTTTGATCGATAGTTTTTGTCTTTTTGGAATATAAATGGAATATAGCAAGACGTGTTTAAACGAATTGAAGAAGAAAAAAAACGGTACTTGAAGGCATAGTTCTTTAAAAAATATTTTTGTCGTTGAGATGCTGTCTAGTTAAGGGAACTTCGTGTAGTCTGGCTAACAGAAAAACTAAGGACATGCCCATGATTATTGATGTTGCTAGATTACTGTCTTTACTTCATATTGTCACTTTTATGTACAATACATAAGTTTACATTTTAAAGCATAAAGTTAAGATGTTATGTCATGCATAATTGAGTGCTGAAAAAAGCAAAAGAGAGACTCAAAGAAATAAATAAAAAGACGAAATGATCTGATTTTCAAAAGTGACCTGTTTGGTCAGTCGTAATCGGTTGTCTATAAATATAGTTCCTGGCATTTTGTATGAATGTTAACCTTTAGTACTGTGTCTTTTTACATATAAAAAACTATGGCTAAAAGTATTAGTTATGAAATTTCTTTTATAGTGAACTTTATGATATTTTTGTATTATGGTTAATATCATCGGGGCATTGTGGGACTTTGTGTCAAATTGTATGAAGGGCAACTCTGCCTATTCAAGCAGCGACGATTCGCACGTGTCTTGTGACTTCATCTCATGTTTAAGCAGTTCCGAATTAGTAAATTCTTGAGATTACGCCAAGAGGAGCATCATCTTTTCAACTTTTGTTTCCTTTTGTAGACTTTGTACCTCGAATGTTTTATCTGAAAAATATGTCTTCACTGGGAACCCCAGAGCTGAAACGTGCACACGTCAGTTTAGCAGGGACATTACTCTGTAGCCCTGTATTTGTCATTTTTGCACATGGAATCTTTACAGACGCTGTCAATGGTTTAGAGTTCTGCTTGTCAACGACATGTCTAACAAGATAGTGAATGCAGCATTCGAATAGGGATAGTTCAATTCATACTCAGAAATTTTGCAATCGTCGAAAATAGAAAATACCCTTTTTTATTCAATATAGATATTCTACATTACAAGGTGTCGACTTTAAGTTAGTAATGGAACTTGACAAACTTTTAAAAAGTTGAATTTGAAACAAGACTTTAACAAAAAAGTTGCCACATATGTAATATGATGGACACATCAACCTTCAAAAATAAGTGCCTTCCATGTTTTTTTCATCTTTCAATTCTAACAAATCTTGTAAGTTTTAAGCTTTCCTCTTATCTTTTTTACCAATGATGAAAACAATTTCCCTTAAATTCTGCCATTCTGATAGGTATTACATTGTTGCAAAGATGAAGAGTTTGTCCAGCGGCACATATTACAGTCATGTCCAGATTCATCATTATACCATGCTGCAAAAACTCTATCGACAAATTCAATTTCAAATGAATATCGTCTTGTTTAACAAAAATAAGATATGTGTGTGAAACGTCTGAAATATACAATGATTGATTTATTCTTTGTTGGTCTTTAACGCCACTTTAAATATTTGTTTGCTATTTCATGACGGCTTGCTTTTTGTTGATGGTGAAGAAAGCTGGAGCGCCCAGACAGAGCTACGTACTGACCTTCGGCTTGAAAACTGTCAAACATAGTTTTGGAGTCCAACTAAGCTACTACGTGCAGGGCATATGGGGTTTGAACCCTGAAATAAAAAATGAAGCAATAATTTGTACAAATGACACAAGCTTTTTTTTATCACTTTATACAGTTTTCGTTTGATCGATAGTTTTTGTCTTTTTGGAATATAAATTGAATATAGCAAGACGTGTTAAAACGAATTGAAGAGAAAAAAAACGGTACCTGAAGGCATAGTTCTTTAAAAAATATTTTTTGTCGTTGAGATGCTGTCTAGTTGAGGGAAATTCGTGTAGTCTGGCTTACAGTCAAACTAAGCACATGCCATGATTATTGATGTTGCTAGATTACTGTCTTTACTTCATATTGTCACGTTGATGTACAATACATAAGTATACATTTTAAAGCATAAAGTTAAGATGTTATGTCATGCATAATTGAGTGCTGAAAAAAAGCAAAAGAGAGACTCAAAGAAATAAATAAAAAGACGAAATGATCTGATTTTCAAAAGTGACCTGTTTGGTCGCTCGTAATCGGTTGTCTATAAATATAGTTCCTGGCATTTTGTATGAATGTAAACCTTTAGTACTGTGTCTTTTTATATATATAAAACTATGGCTAAAAGTATTAGTTATGTAATTTCTTTTATAGTGCACTTTATGATATTTTTGTATTATGGTTAATATCCTTGGGGCATTGTGGGACTTTGTGTCAAATTGTATGAAGGGCAACTCTGCCTATTCAAGCAGCGACGATTCGCACGTGTCTTGTGACTTCATTTCATGTTTAAGCAGTTCCGAATTAGTAAATTCTTGAGATTACGCCAAGAGGAGCATCATCTTTTCAACTTTTGTTTCCTTTTGTAGACTTTGTACCTCGAATGTTTTATCTGAAAAATATGTCTTCACTGGGAACCCCAGAGCTGAAACGTGCACACGTCAGTTTAGCAGGGACATTACTCTGTAGCCCTGTTTTTGTCATTTTTGCACATGGAATCTTTACAGACGCTGTCAATGGTTTAGAGTTCTGCTTATCAACGACATGTCTAACAAGATAGTAAATGCAGCAGTCGAATAGGGATAGTTCAATTCATACTCAGAAATTTTGCAATCGTCGAAAATAGAAAATACCCTTTTTTATTCAATATAGATATTCTACATTACAAGGTGTCGACTTTAAGTTAGTAATGGAACTTGAAAAACTTTTAAAAAGTTGAATTTGAAACAAGACTTTATCAAAAAACAAAAACGTTGCCACATATGTAATATGATGGACACATCAACCTTCAAAAATAAGTGCCTTCCATGTTTTTTTCATCTTTCAATTCTAACAAATCTTGTAAGTTTTAAGCTTTCCTCTTATCTTTTTTACCAATGATGAAAACAATTTCCCTTAAATTCTGCCATTCTGATAGGTATTACATTTGTTGCAAAGATGAAGAGTTTGTCCAGTGGCACATATTACAGTCATGTCCAGATTCATCATTATACCATGCTGCAAACACTCTATCGACAAATTCAATTTCAAATGAATATCGTCTTGTTTAACAAAAATAAGATATGTGTGTGAAACGTCTGAAATATACAATGATTGATTTATTCTTTGTTGCTCTTTAACGCCACTTTAAATATTTGTTTGCTATTTCATGACGGCTTGCTTTTTGTTGATGGTGAAGAAAGCTGGAGCGCCCAGACAGAGCTACGTACTGACCTTCGGCTTGAAAACTGTCAAACATAGTTTTGGAGTCCAACTAAGCTACCACGTGCAGGGCATATGGGGTTTGAACCCTGAAATAAAAAATGAAGCAATAATTTGTACAAATGACACAAGCTTTTTTTTATCACTTTATACAGTTTTCGTTTGATCGATAGTTTTTGTCTTTTTGGAATATAAATTGAATATAGCAAGACGTGTTTAAAACGAATTGAAGAGAAAAAAAAACGGTACCTGAAGGCATAGTTCTTTAAAAAATATTTTTTGTCGTTGAGATGCTGTCTAGTTGAGGGAAATTCGTGTAGTCTGGCTTACAGTCAAACTAAGCACATGCCCATGATTATTGATGTTGCTAGATTACTGTCTTTACTTCATATTGTCACTTTGATGTACAATACATAAGTATACATTTTAAAGCATAAAGTTAAGATGGTATGTCATGCATAATTGAGTGCTGAAAAAAAGCAAAAGAGAGACTCAAAGAAATAAATAAAAAGACGAAATGATCTGATTTTCAAAAGTGACCTGTTTGGTCGCTCGTAATCGGTTGTCTATAAATATAGTTCCTGGCATTTTGTATGAATGTAAACCTTTAGTACTGTGTCTTTTTACATATAAAAAACTATGGCTAAAAGTATGAGTTATGTAATTTCTTTTATAGTGCACTTTATGATATTTTTGTATTATGGTTAATATCTTGGGGCATTGTGGGACTTTGTGTCAAATTGTATGAAGGGCAACTCTGCCTTTCAAGCAGCGACGATTCGCACGTGTCTTGTGACTTCATTTCATGTTTAAGCAGTTCCGAATTAGTAAATTCTTGAGATTACGCCAAGAGGAGCATCATCTCTTTCAACTTTTGTTTTCTTTTGTAGACTTTGTACCTCGAATGTTTTATCTGAAAAATATGTCTTCACTGGGAACCCCAGAGCTGAAACGTGCACACGTCAGTTTAGCAGGGACATTACTCTGTAGCCCTGTTTTTGTCATTTTTGCACATGGAATCTTTACAGACGCTGTCAATGGTTTAGAGTTCTGCTTGTCAACGACATGTCTAACAAGATAGTGAATGCAGCATTCGAATAGGGATAGTTCAATTCATACTCAGAAATTTTGCAATCGTCCAAAATAGAAAACACCCTTTTTTATTCAATATAGATATTCTACATTACAAGGTGTCGACTTTAAGTTAGTAATGGAACTTGAAAAACTTTTAAAAAGTTGAATTTGAAACAAGACTTTAACAAAAAGGTTGCCACATATGTAATATGATGGACACATCAACCTTCAAAAATAAGTGCCTTCCATGTTTTTTTCATCTTTCAATTCTAACAAATCTTGTAAGTTTTAAGCTTTCCTCTTATCTTTTTTACCAATGATGAAAACAATTTCCCTTAAATTCTGCCATTCTGATAGGTATTACATTGTTGCAAAGATGAAGAGTTTGTCCAGCGGCACATATTACAGTCATGTCCAGATTCATCATTATACCATGCTGCAAAAACTCTATCGACAAATTCAATTTCAAATGAATATCGTCTTGTTTAACAAAAATAAGATATGTGTGTGAAACATCTGAAATATACAATGATTGATTAATTCATTGTTGGTCTTTAACGCCACTTTAATTATTTGTTGGCTATTTCATGACGGCTTGCTTTTTGTTGATGGTGAAGAAAGCTGGAGCGCCCAGACAGAGCTACTGACCTTCGGCTTGAAAACTGTCAAAAATGGTTTTGAAGTCCAACTAAGCTGCCACGTGTAGGGCATATGGGGTTTGAACCCTGAAATAAGCAAGGAAGCAATAATTTGTACCAATGACACAAGCTTTTTTTATCACTTGATACAGTTCTCGTTTGATCGATAGTTTTTGTCTTTTTGGAATATAAATTGAATGTAGCAAGACGTGTTAAAACGAATTGAAGAGAAAAAAAAACGGTACCTAAAGGCATAATTCTTTAAAAAATATTTTTTGTCGTTGAGATAACTTCGTGTAGTCTGGCTCTCAGTCAAACTAAGCACATGCCCATGATTATTGATGTTGCTAGATTACTGTCTTTACTTCATATTGTCACTTTGATGTACAATACATAAGTATATATTTTAAAGCATAAAGTTAAGATGTTATGTCATGAATAATTGAGTGCTGAAAAAAGCAAAAGAGAGACTCAAAGAAATAAATAAAAAGACGAAATGATCTGATTTTCAAAAGTGACCTGTGTGGTCGCTCGTTATCGGTTGTCTATAAATATAGTTCCTGGCATTTTGTATGAATGTAAACCTTTAGTACTGTGTCTTTTTACATATAAAAAACTATGGCTAAAAGTATTAGTTATGTAATTTCTTTTATAGTGAACTTTATGATATTTTTGTATTATGGTTAATATCATTGGGGCATTGTGGGACTTTGTGTTAAATTGTATGAAGGGCAACTCTGCCTATTCAAGCAGCGACGATTCGCACGTGTCT
Source organism: Mytilus edulis (assembly GCA_019925275.1). NCBI lineage: Eukaryota > Metazoa > Mollusca > Bivalvia > Mytilida > Mytilidae > Mytilus > Mytilus edulis. The sequence continues at coordinate 21,007,410 of CM034356.1, read as the reverse complement.
TGTGACTTCATTTCATGTTTAAGCAGTTCCGAATTAGTAAATTCTTGAGTTTACGCCAAGAGGAGCATCATCTTTTCAACTTTTGTTTCCTTTTGTAGACTTTTTACCTCGAATTTTTTATCTGAAAAATATGTCTTCACTGGGAACCCCAGAGCTTAAACGTGCACACGTCAGTTTAGCAGGGACATTACTCTGTAGCCCTATTTTTGTCATTTTTGCACATGGAATCTTTACAGACGCTGTCAATGGTTTAGAGTTCTGCTTGTCAACGACATGTCTAACAAGATAGTGAATGCAGCATTCGAATAGGGATAGTTCAATTCATACTCAGAAATTTTGCAATCGTCCAAAATAGAAAACACCCTTTTTTATTCAATATAGATATTCTACATTACAAGGTGTCGACTTTAAGTTAGTAATGTAACTTGAAAAACTTTTAAAAAGTTGAATTTGATATAAGACTTTAACAAAAAAGGTTGACACATTTGTAATATGATGGACACATCAACCTTCAAAAATAAGTGCCTTTCATGTTGTTTTCATCTTTCAATCCTAACAAATCTTGTAAGTTTTAAGCTTTCCTCTTAACTTTTTTACCAATGATGAAAATAATTTCCTTAAATTCTGCCATTCTGATAGGTATTACATTGTTGCAAAGAGGAAGAGTTTGTCCAGCGGCACATATTACAGTCATGTCTAGATTCTTCATTATACCATGCTGCAAAAACTCTATCGACAAATTCAATTTCAAATGAATATCGTCTTGTTTAACAAAAATAAGATATGTGTGTGAAACGTCTGAAATATACAATGATTGATTTATTCACTGTTGGTCTTTAACGCCACTTTAATTATTTGTTTGCTATTTCATGACGCCTTGCTTTTTGTTGATGGTGAAGAAAGCTGGAGCGCCCAGACAGAGCTACTGACCTTCGGCTTGAAAACTGTCAAAAATGGTTTTGAAGTCCAACTAAGCTGCCACGTGTAGGGCATATGGGGTTTGAACCCTGAAATAAGCAAGGAAGCAATAATTTGTACCAATGACACAAGCTTTTTTTATCACTTGATACAGTTCTCGTTTGATCGATAGTTTTTGTCTTTTTGGAATATAAATTGAATATAGCAAGACGTGTTAAAACGAATTGAAGAGAAAAAAAAACGGTACCTAAGGCATAGTTCTTTAAAAAATATTTTTTGTCGTTGAGATAACTTCGTGTAGTCTGGCTCTCAGTCAAACTAAGCACATGCCCATGATTATTGATGTTGCTAGATTACTGTCTTTACTTCATATTGTCACTTTGATGTACAATACATAAGTATACATTTTAAAGCATAAAGTTAAGAT
>CM034356.1:20949415-21005965 GCA_019925275.1 Mytilus edulis | reverse complement strand
TACTGAATTTGTAAAACAAAACAAAAAGGAAAACCAACGGCTTTATTTATATATATATATTTATATTTATAAGTCCGTCTGAGTCAGTGACAACTCTACAACAGATTTATCCATCGGATCGCAATCAATGATGGTGATACATGGCTGTGTACATAATCTATATACAACTCGTCTAAACATCAAACCAACAATGTTAGATCTGTAGAATGTGATGTTTATCGACTGTTTTATGCGGGTTTTTTTCCAATATAATCATAAAACTGACTTTTATTATTTTGTTTTATTTCATTCGCTAATATTTTTTAAAGTATCTAATACTTACTCTTTCAATATTGTTTCTGCCGTTTTATCCCACTTGAAGTTTCCATTATCTAACGTAATTCCATATTCTGCATATAAATTAGAAAATTATTATTAAAGATTATTAATTCTCTATGTTCATAAAACTAGAGGCTCTAAAGAGCCTGTGTCGCTCACCTTGGTCTATGTGAATATTAAAGGAAGCAGATGGATTCATGACAAAATTGCGTTTTGGTGATGGTGATGTGTTTGTACATCTTACTTTGCTGAACATTCTTGCTGCTTAAAATAATCTCTATCTATAATGAACTTGGCCCATTAGTTTCAGTGGAAAATGTTAGTAAAAATTTACAAATTTTATTAAAATTGTTAAAAATTGACTATAAAGAACAATAACTCCTAAGGGGGTCAATTGACCATTTCGGTCATGTTGACTTATTTGTAAATCTTACTTTGCTGAACATTATTGTTGTTTACAGTTTATCTCTATCAATAATAATATTCAAGATAATGACCAAAAACAGCAAAATTTCCTTAAAACTAACAATTCAGGGTCAGCAACCCAACAACGGGTTGTCCGATTCATCTAAAAATTTCAGAGCAGATAAATGTTGACCTGATAAACAATTTTACCTCATGTCAGATTTGCTCTAAATGCTTTGGGTTTTGAGTTATAAGCCAAAAACTGCATTTTACCCCATGTTCTATTTTTAGCCATGGCGGCCATCTTGGTTAGATGGCCGGGTCACCGGACACATTTTTCAAACTACTAACCCAAAAGATGATTGTGGCCAAGTTTGGATTAATTTGGCCAAGTAGTTTCAGAGGAGAAGATTTTTGTAAAAGATTACTAAGATTTACGAAAAATGGTTAAAAATTGACTATAAAGGGCAATAACTCCTAAAGGGGTCAACTGACCATTTTAGTCATGTTGACTTATTTGTAAATCTTACTTTAGTGAACATTATTGCTGTTTATAGTTAATCTCTATCTATAATAATATTCAAGATAATAACCAAAAAGAGCAAAATTTCCTTAAAATTACTAATTCAGGGCCAGCAACCCTACAACGGGTTGTCCAATTCATCTGAAAATTTCAGGGCAGATAGATCTTGAACTGATAAACAATTTTACCCCGTCAGATTTGCTCTAAATGCTTTGGGTTTTGAGTTATAAGCCAAAAACTGCATTTTACCCCATGTTCTATTTTTAGCCATGGCGGCCATCTTGGTTTGATGGCCGGGTCACCGGACACATTTTTCAAACTACTAACCAAAAGGTGATTGTGGCCAAGTTTGGATTAATTTGGCCAAGTAGTTTCAGAGGAGAAGATTTTTGTAAAATATTACTAAGATTTACGAAAAATGGTTAAAAATTGACTATAAAGGGCAATAACTCCTAAAGGGGTCAACTGACCATTTCAGTCATGTTGACTTATTTGTAAATCTTACTTTGCTGAACATTATTGCTGTTTACTGTTTATCTCTATCTATAATAATATTCAAGATAATAACCAAAAACAGCAAAATTTCCTTAAAATTACTAATTCAGGGGCAGCAACCCAACAACGGGTTATCCGATTCATCTGAAAATTTCAGGGCAGATAGATCTTCACCTGTTTAACAATTCTACCCCATGTCAGATTTGCTCTAAATGCTTTGGTTTTTGAGTTATAAGCCAAAAACTGCATTTTACCCCTATGTTCTATTTTTAGCCATGACGGCCATCTTGGATGGTTGGCCGGGTCACCGGACACATTTTTTAAACTAGATACCCCAATGATGATTGTGGCCAAGTTTGGTTTAATTTGGTCCAGTAGTTTCAGAGGAGAAGATTTTTGTAAAAGTTAACGACGACGACGGACGACGGACGACGACGGACGCCGGACGCCAAGTGATGAGAAAAGCTCACTTGGCCTTTTAGGCCAGGTGAGCTAAAAAAATGGAACAAGGTCATGTTTTTCTAAGCCCGTTATACACTAAATCCATTGGATGTTGGATGTGTACGAATTGATTATTTAGTCTTAGTTGCATGAAATTTGTATTAGTTGTAAGTGGCTTTGAACTAGCTGTCAGTTAACTGCGAGTACTATCAGATCTATCCATTGGTTGTTGGGATTTACAAGTACCCGGCCACGTCTGCATGCATTTTTGTCCATCTAATCCTTTTTTATTTTTTGTATACATATAAGTAAGATTAATGGGTTGAAAAACATGTTATATATTTCCACTTGTATGTTTGTCCATCTGATGAGTTCAGCCTTTTTAACTGATTTTCATAGCTTGTTCTTATGTTGTACTGTTTTACCACTGTCCGGCGTAAGGGGGGTAGTTTGGATCCCGCTAACATGTTTAACCCCGTCATATTCTGTATAGTACAACCTGTTCCAAGTCGGGAGCCTGTAATTCAGTCGTTGTCATGTGTTTATGTGTTACATATTTGTTTTTCGTTCATACTTTGTACATGAATTAGGCTGTTAGTTTTCTCGTTTTATTTGTTTTACATTGTCAGGCCATTTATAAATGATTACTCACTTGTCTCTTCACTTCGTGTTATAAAATCATCATCGATTTCCTCATTGTTCAGAAACTTTTCAATCCGTTGATACGATATGTAAGCCTATAACATAAATGATGCAAAAACAGATGTTAAGGAACTTCGCTTGTTATGTTTTGGGATTTTGTCAGATTATGGAATTCTCTGGTTTTATCTATTTGAAAGCCTAAAAAATTGGCCCATTGACCCCATGTTTCTTTTTATAAATCTTTTACATGTATAATGGTAAGCCATCTGTAAAAGTGTTAAAAAACTTTAATCATTTTTAATACTTTTTGGAGTTTTTGGTCCACAATGCTCTTCAAATTTGTACTTGTTTGACTTTTTCAATGTTTTGATAATAGGCTAGCGTCACTGACGATACGTGCGTCTGGTGTATTAAATTATAATCCTAGTGCCTTTGATAACTATTTACACCACTGGGTTGATGCCTCTGCTGGTGGACGTTTCGTCCCCGAGGGTATCCCCAGCCCAGTAGTCAGCACTTCGGTGTTGACATGAATATCAATTTTATGGTCATTTTTATATATACACATGGAAAAAAGTATTGCAACACCAAATTGAAATTGAAATTAAAAAAACTCTTTATTTTTTTGTGATATAATTTGGTAAAATAGAACTTGTTAAACATTATTTAAGTATCACCTGAGTTTAATCAATAAATATCTACTCGATAAGTTTTTATCTGCACATGCATCTACTGTACCCGTAAACAGCAAAACAGATGTGTTTATCCTCATTGTTTTCAACACTTTAAATAACCAATTTTTTAAAGTTATGTGATTGACACCTTGTAATGGGTCCATGACAACTTTTAACTGCAGCAAAATAGCAGATTATCAGCATGAGAGAAGCAGGTATGTCGCGGTAACAACTGCACGTATTGTTGGTCATCACCATTCCACTATAAGTCGTTTTGAGAATAAAAATCAGGCAATAAACGATGTTAAAGACCTTCCGAGATAATGAAGACCCCCTATACCATTTGCTAAAGAAAATCAAGCATAATGAAGGTTGGTCAGAAGGAAACCCATTGCATACAAGACAATCCTAAAAAGAGAGTGATGGGCATGCATGAGCCTTTTAACAAGAACTGGTCGAAATCGACTCATCGCTACTGGTTATCGTGCGATAAGAACATTTCGCAGACATTTGCTTACGAACAGACACACAGTTTTCCGTATCAAATATAGTGCAGAGCTCGCCAAAGTTGGAAATAAGCATCGTGGAGGAAGATCCATTGTTCCAATACAATTCGGTTCATCTTCCTTTGTCCGATTGTGGCCCGGATTTGAACCATATCGAGCATATATGGGACACTATTGGGTGGAAAGTACGCGAAAGGACACCCCAGTTCAAACACATCATGAAATAAACAATGCCCTTCATCAGAAATGGTTGCTGCTACCTTAGCAACAAATTAGTCGATTTATGGCAGGAATCAGAAGACGTTTAGATGAGGTTATCCGTTTGAATGGAGGCTGTGCACAAAGTACTAATTATTTGCCGTATAACGATCAACCATGATGTAAACAGTCATCTGAAGATTAATTTTGAAATGTCTGATATTGTAGAGTTCGACTACAGTAAAAATTGTAAAATGCATTTTTTTGTACAAAAAACACTTCATTTTGTTATTAAAATTGTGGTTATATAAATCATTTTTTTGTCAATTATTTTTTGTTCATGTTAATCATGTTAATGACAACGTTATCATAAACTATGTTTCAATAATATTGTACAAATATTTTATCATATTTCATCCAAAAAAAGAGGGTGATTTTTCAAGTTTTAAAAAATCACGGTGTTGCAATACTTTTTTCCATGTGTATATTTTCTGTTTAGAAAACTTTGAATTTAAAAAAAAACTAAGGATTTACTTTCCCAGAAGTAGATTACCTTAGTTGTATTTGGCACAACTTTTTGGAGTTTTCGGTCCTCAATGCTCTTCAACTTTGAACTTGTTTGGCTTTTTCAATGTTTTGATCAGAACGTTACTGATAAGTCTTATGTAGACGTACTTAATTATAATCCTGGTACCTTTGATATTTTTTTTGAGAAATTTAACTTGATAAAGCTATGAAAAGTCAAGAAAGAATATTTTTCTCGCCATAATTTCAATGGCTAATATCTCGAAAACAAGCACATTGACCTATATATACCAAAATTTGCGAAAGCAAATTTACAGATCTTAAATTGTCGGGTTGATGTTTAGACGAGTTATTCTTTATTTATCCCCTTTCAATATAAACCAGTTATTTGAAAAGTTGATCATTTTTAAATTGAGATGCGAGTTCTCCTAAGTTTTACTGCAATCTTGAGAGTAACAAAGTCTTTACAATTGTGGAAAAGTTTGAAATAGGAACATGATATATGACGCCATACTGCTATGTGCAAAAACAAACTACATTAAGATCAAATTATTGCTGAATGTGTAATTTTAAACAATGAAAGCTTATTATAAAAGAAAATGAGGTTCAACAACGGGGGCAAATTTGATGTCACTGATTATAAACTCTCGACGTTTGATTTTCACATCAATTATAACCTCCAAGATCAAAGTCTTGTTTTTCAAATCTTGGAAATTAAATACCTCTCAAAAATACCAAGTGATATTCATTTCTAATTCGTTATGATACCTGTAATTAGCAACTAAAACCCAACGTTTTTATCGCTATGCTATTCCTCTACTATAATCATCGCATTGGTAAAAAGTTTTTGCTTGAATGCAGCCATTCAAATCAAAATACTAGAATAAGTGTTAACATTGACGGCAATTCTTTAAATGTTTTCAAAAGACACCATCATATGTTTATTCCGAAATGGAATATTTTTCACAGATATTTTGAATTCGTAAACATCATGTTTTATCTTTAGTCTTTGTCTGAATGTTCCAATGGGTCACTGATTGGGGCTAATCATTGCATTCCATTTGTGCTGAATAACATCACGAATGCCGCTTATGTTGCAGGATATCCTTATTATTTGTTATTTTCTGGGAATCAATCATGGTTTAAGGAGTGAATTGTCTTTCTCGGTATTTTGAAGGCCTTTGCTTTTTTAGTCGTTTGTAGTTTTCTCTATTCATAATCTTGTTGGATATTTGTCTAATTTACCCTGTGGTATATCATTTTTGTGTTAAGGAGTACCTATGCCATTAGTAAAACCAAAGCAGGGTATTTCCATTTTTATTTTGGATTTTTCATTCATCATGAAATGGCTATATTTATTTCTAGTTCTTTCGTTCAAATATCCAAACGTAAATGACACTCCTTTGCCAAACTGAGAGTCTCATTAGAGAAAACCATATTTTTACCAATTTTCGAATCTCATATATATATATTTATATATATTAATTCAATCAGGAACGTGCAAAATAAATTGAAAACCCCACCAATGGCACATATGTAAATATGATCATTTCGTTTGAGCTGTCAGTCATATAAGTGAGAGGCTTAGCAAGCTATAAACCCAAAATTTATTAATCATTCTACATCTTCTTTTTTTGTATCATGTAATCATTTTCTACATAAGAAAATGTCGGTACAAATTCAGGGATATGACTACTGTTATCTCTTTGTTTGATGTGTTTGTGCTCTTGATTCTGTCTTTGTTTGGGGATTTTCCGTTTATAATTTTCATCGGAGTTCGGTATTTTAGTAATTTAACTTTTTGCAATGCACGCATCATCCGTCAGGTGAAACATGTTTCTGTTTTTTTTTACACTTACCGTGTTAAAATTGTTGATGGTATGTGTAACGGCATGCAAAGCCCAGTGAAGATTTCCAAACATCCAGGTGAACAAGAATATTTTCTCAGCTGATATAGCATTGTTTGGGTACAAGAACACGTACGAACCAAAAGTACAAAATGATATCTGAAAAACAATCCCGATAATATAATAAAGAGTAGTAATGAAAAATATAATCTTGAAACTTGTTTGTCTCTCCTTCTTATAAATGTCATTATCATTGGCATGACATTACACCTTGTTTGTCTCTCCTTATTATATATGTCATTATCATTGGCATGACATTACACCTTGTTTGTCTCTCATAAGAATATATTTCATTATCGTGAGTATGCTATTGCTCTTTTTTAACATGCACAATGACTGATTAATTGAATGATTTATCGGTTTTAAGACTCCTCCATATTATATTTTAGATAATTCATGTCGTACATCTTGTTAATACTTATATGAGTTTTAAGCAATGCAGAATTTGGTGATTTCTATGACTTATACATGTAAGCGAATTTCACTAAATTTTGAATGTGTACTGATTGATATTTATGTCTTGGAACTATGACTTCAATTTTAGTGGTCATTTCCTGCGATTCGCTGTTAGTAATTTAGGGTACTCTGATATGCGCTTCATGTTTTATTTTGTTAGTTGTTTTTTGTGCATTGTCCAAATCTGGTTAATAGATGTTTATGATTTGTTATTTTGCTGAGTTGTTAACCACTGTTAAATGATTGGAGAGGTTGGAACCCATATTTAACAACACTACATGATGTGTGTGCCTGTCCAAGTCAGGGACACACAACTCAGTGGCTGTCGTTGCTGATTGCCTATCATACTTTGCAGGGATGGGCACGATTACTGACAAATGTAATCGATTAATAATCGATTACATGAAGGATTTTTGTGTAATCGATTAATAATCGATTACTCTGATTTTTGTATGTAATCGATTGCAATCGATTACTTTATTAAAAGTAATTACATTACTTTTCGATTACTGTCAATTACATGCTTAAATATTTATTTTTTTATATTAATAAAGTAAGTTTAAACACAATTATGCTGCTCAATGTTTGTATAGTGGAAATTTAGAACTTTACCAAATACAGCATTTACTCTTTTAGTAAAAAAAATTATACTGGACACACAGGGAATTTTCTCTTTTTACTTGTAGCAAAAAAACAAGTTCGGTGACACCATTTTTTATTTTTATTTTCTTAAAACATATTACAAAACCTATCGTTTCACAATTTATTTCAAAATTCTATCTCATAGATTTTTTTTTATGCACTCAAATGAGTTTTCCCATGAACAATCTAACCAAATTTAGGCAATTTTCAACGACTCATAGCTTGAAAAATAGCACAGTGACCCCTACTTTTTATACTATTTTTAATAAGAGTATAGTACAATCTTCATTATGGCTATAAGTATAAGAAAATTCTGTCTAAAAAAATATTTACTTATGATCTACCTTAAGTTAGCTTTTTTTTATGCATTAAACGGGTATATTTTAACATAGGCAATTACAATGTTGGAAGTTTTCTATTGAAAAAAAATATAAAAAAGTAGAATAATTAATTTGTTCAGCTAATTTTAAAGATCAAAATTTATAATTATATTGAATTAATCCTTTTGTTTGGATAACCACCCTATTTACAGGTTATAAAACTGTCAATGGAGTACAATATATAACCTGGGGCAAAATAATGTAAATCTCTTTCTTAATTAGACATAATTGAAATGAAAACAAAGTCTGTATATTATTGATTAGAAGACTTTGATCATCTGATTAGTGGACAAGAAGTTTGTTCAGATTTTTGTATTCTTTAATCAAATTATAAACAATATATATTTATAGTGTCAAAATGGGATACATGTATCTGTTTCTGAAAAGAATTTCAATGGATAGCCATTGGTTCATTGTCAAAAGGATTTTGTGTACTTTCTTAATTTTTATACATATCATAACTTTATAAGGAATCAACTGTTTGTCTATTTTGAGCTAAAATCCCAACTCTTAATGAAAATTGTGTTTTAAGAAATATTAATACAAATGAACTAACTACTCTAATGTTGTACAGAACTCTTATTAAAAATTATGCTTTAATGAATTTTAATACAAATAATCTTACTACTTTAAAGTCATAAGAAACCTCAAATCAAAAAAAATTAATGCATATGATTTTTATAACTCAATGGATAGTTTTCATTATAAAACTTATGTACATATACTTTTTTCTGAAGAAAATTCTTTAATTTATTCATATTTAGAAGAAGTTTACTTTATTTGAATAGCTTGCTTCCAGCAAGCTATTCCCCCGACATATTTTCCGTATGCAAGGTGACCTCAGTGTGACCCATCTCGTAAAAATCCGGTGACCACAATACGCATGGATGTCCTTAAAAAAACTATTATCTGAATTTACATGTTAAACACGTGCTCAATTTCCATGCTTTTTTGTTTATTTTTCGTCAATTGTTGACAAACAGGTGACAATCGTTAAACTTCGGCTTCAAAACACGAACTTTAATTACCTGCCATATTTTCACAACAAAACTGACCGATTGAGAAAAAAAATTGACAATTATACGAAATTTACACGAAAAAAATGATAAATTCGAGCACAGAAGACGAAGTTTAGGATGTTTGTATGCATTAGTTCAAGAATTGGAAGAACATTATTTTTCACCGGTCACTCGTTTCTTATGACTTTAATGTAGAACAGAACTTAACTTAAGACATATTTCTTATTTTAAATCTATTTTCTTATTTCTAATCTATATTCTTATTCTATATATAAAAGGTCTTGAATTATTGAAAAGCACATAAATCCATTTGTTTCAAAAGCTAGTTATAAAGTAAAATTTGGTAGGGGATCTGGTTGATCATAACGCAGCATGAGACAATAGATAGAAATTAAAGACAGTTGATAAACTCTTAAGTCATATTAATACATTCTACTGTATTTTATCTGTACTACAAAGTGATGAATACATACATATTTTCATTAAAAAGGTTATATTTCATGAAACTATTTTACTAAAGTAATCGAAATGTAATCGGAAGTAATCGATGATTACATCATAATTTTTGCTGTAATCGATTAAATTACGATTACATGTAATCGAAAATGTCTTCAATTACAGATTACTGTCGATTACTGGAAAAAATGTAATCAATTACAATCGATTACGATTACAGATTACGATTACCCCATCCCTGATACTTTGTATTTTTGTTGATTTTACTTGTATCAGGTCGAGACAATGGATTTGGTTTGCTTATTTGTCTCTTTGAATTGTTTGTTGTCGCATAAACAATCACTTCACAAATTTAAATTTGAATCTATCATGCTATATGTCATGTCGAATGTTAGCCTGTACTTACCTTTAGTGTTGTATGCCTTGACAATTAGCCAAATAATTATTGTGACATTTTATTGATACCGGATTCATTCATGATTGGAAGTTTCATAAAGATTGATTAGCAACTACAATATTTACCATAAAAGGTGTTGATGATGACAATGCGAACTGGAATGTTTCAAGTCTTTTAGTTTTCTGTCTCATATTTAACTCTTTATCGCGTATTTCTGTAATACGTTGCATAAACGACTCTTCCCATGCATACATCTTCATAACCTTCAACAAATTCAAAATAAAATGTAATGGGTTTATCTTATATTTCTAAAAGAAACAGAGGACTTTAAACCCAATGCTACTATCTGTTTTTGTTCCTTGTTTTTTTTACATAAATTAGGCCGACAGTTTTTCCGTTTCGCTATTTCGGGGCCTTTTATAGCTTATCTGCTATTTTTCTGTTTCTGCTGTTGTCTGTTCTCGGGTTGTTGTCTCTTTGAAACATTCTCCATTTCCACTCTCAATTTTACCATGCAGTACATTGTTGAAGGCTACGCGTACGGTGATCTATAGTTGTTAATGTCTGTGTCATTTTGGTCTTTTGTGGATAGTTGTCTCATTGGCAATCATACCACATCTTCTTTTTTATAGTATTGGTTTTGCAAATGTTAGCGTCTGTGTCATTTGGTTGATCTCATTGGCAATCATACTATATCTTCTTGCTTTAATACACGTATAACTATAATAAAATGAATTTATTATAAAGTATAACAATTTAATTTCATGAAAGGATCACACAGTATTTCACTGTCAGGGAAGTTGTTATTAATGTCTGTCAGCTGTTAATATTGAAATGTGGCGTTATAAAAAAAACTTTGATGCGCATTTCAACAAGTATTGTCTTTTCGATGATGCTAAAGGTAACAATGATTGAAAGATATAAACCTAACACAAATGTTGAAGAGCTGGAGCACCTGAGATCCCCCAGTGTTTGGTTGGGTTCGTGTTGCTTAGTCTTTAGTTTTCTATGTTTTGTCTTCTGTATTATTATTTGTCTGTTCGTCTTTTTATTTTTAGCTATAGCGTTGTCAGTTTGTTTTCAATCTATGAGTTTGACTTTCCCTCTTGTATCTTTCGTTTCTCTTTTAAAGCCAAAACCGGCTATAATTCTATAAAGGTAGAAAAATCAATACACTAGCGCAAATTTGATCACAAAGCTACTTACGCGTATCCCATTTAAAATCTCATTCATCATTTTGATTCTAGCATCAGTGAAACTCTTCTTTAAAACCTGTTAAAAAATATGTAAAACATACATATTCGCTATTTGAGCATTTATGGATACCCATTGTAGGTTAATCATTTACTGTATCAACATATATTATATGGTTGTTACCTTATATTGGTAAATATTGGTAATTAGCGGTCCAAATTGAAGTTGAACGTGTATCTGGCGACGCAGCGCATTGCAATTACTACATCTGCTTCTGATAAAGTTGAAAAGAGTATACAATCAACACAATCAACATAAAGTATTGTTCGTGTTCAGTTTTTCCGCATTTACGTTAAGGCAAAACATTACAACACATGAATATATAAAAGATGATGTTGAATGATTGTCAATGGGACAACTCTCCACAAGAGACAAAAATGACACAGAAATTAACAACTATAGGTCACCGTACGGCCTTCAACAATTAGCAAAGCCCATACTATATAGTCAGCTATAAAAAGCCCCGAAATGACAATGTAAAACAATCCAAACGAGAAAACTAACGGCCGTATGTGTGTAATTTGTTTTTTAAACAAAAAAAATATGTAACACATAAACAAACGACAACCACTGAATTTTAGGCTCCTGACTATGGACAGGTACATACATACAGAATGTGGTGGAGTTAAACATGTTAGCGGGATCCAAACCTTCCCCTAATCTGTGACGGTGGTATAACAGTACACCATAAGAACGAACTATAAAAATTAGTTGAAAAAGGCTCAACTCATCAGATGGATAAAAATAGACTGTCAATTTAACTTTTCGGTTCATTGGTCGTTTATGATCTTAAGTTAAAACAACAAACTTATCGAAACGTTAAAATTTGGGAATGCAATTTTTCATTTTCATTATACAATTGTTATCGCCGATAATTGTTTTACATTTATTTCATCAAAACTATAAGTCAGCTTTCAGACACGCGAATCAATGAATGTGTTTGTAGATAGATTCTTTTGTGTTCTGTTAAATTGTTCCGTTTAAAATGTTACACGATGATGACTGCTGTACCCATATTTTTATTGATTTATTATGTCTGTTTAGTTCATGCATCATTGTAAATATAACGGAATTTAATGAGACTGTCATCAAAGTGAGAGGGTTAGCGCTATAAAAACAGGTTTTATCCACTATTTTCTACATTTGAAAAAATCTGTATCAAGTCAGGAATATGACAGTTCTTGTCCATTCGTTTTTCATGTGTTTTGTTATTTGATTTTGCCATGTGATTATGGACTTTCCGATTAGATTTTCCTCTAAGTTCAGTACTTTTTTTTTCCAACCTTTGTAAATTTACCTTGGTTTTTGTCAATTTTGTTATATTATTTTTAACTACATAATGACAATGGAATATCTTTTTACGGGTCATTGTGCAAAACTTACGTTTATAGTGGTTACTCTATGACAATTGTTTTCGACTACTGCACACTTTGAATTTTTTAGGCGACAAAAAAAAACAGTTGAGTTCATCAAGTTTTTAGACCAAACAAAACCAACTAGTTATAATTATAGTCAAATACTGTATTCGCTGATATAGATATAGGAAGATGTGGTGTGAGTGCTAATGAGACAACTCTCCATGCAAATAACAATTTAAAAAAAGGTAAACCATTATAGATTAATGTACGGCCTTCAACACGGAGCCTTGGCTCACACCGAACAACAAGCTATAAAAGGCCCCAAAATTACTAGTGTAAAACCATTCAAACGGGAAAACCAACGGTCTAATCTATAGAAAAAAACGAGAAACGAGAAACACGTATAACTAAGATAAACAAACGACAACTACTGTACATCAGATTCCTGACTTAGGACAGGTGAAAACATTTGCAGCGGGATTAAACGTTTAAATGGATCCAAACCTTCTCCTTTTTCCTGAGACAATACATGTAGCATAACATCATAACATAGAAAAACACACGATAAAATATCAATTGGCAAGTCTAACTCAATAAAAAAACGTAAATTAATACACTATGAACGAATAAATTTGATCGTCGATATCTGAATGCAAATGCACAGTTAATAAAATATAAGGGACAAACATTCAAGGCCAAAAAGCAAACCAACAAATTCCAAACAAAGCCATGGCAAGACACCACTGCGAAATATTTAACCCTTCGAAAATATTCACTTTAGAAAAAAACCAGTTTTAATAATACAGGTAAATCTTGAAGTTTATACAAATGGAGTGAGAAGACGTGAAAATTTGAAGACATTCCAAATAATCAAAGCTGGTATATAAACAAGATCCATATAAATATAAAATAACACAAAAGCATTACAAACAGTATCAACAAGTGGAATCAACAAGAAAATACGATTTGAAAGTACTCGCAGTTACTGACAGCTAGTTAAAAGCCAAACACAATTAATAATAAAAAATCATGCATCAGAGACTAAAATCAACTAAAACACATCCCAGGGATTTAGTATATTAACGTCATGAACAGTCAGAGAAGACATGACTTGTGCAATGCCAAAAATAAATGTATCGGCAGGTAGTAGGATAGTGAAGAGCGACTTTTATAGAGATAAAAATTAACGTGTCTGTGTCTCTATACATCCCGCCTCAAAAGAAGATACAATTTAGTTATGTTTTAATTTGCTGATGACAAAATCGATATTAGTGCCAATGTAAACTATATTCAGAGATCTAATTACAATATTGGTACGATAACCCTTACTTATAAGTTTGTTTAAAGGTTCGATGAGTTAACACGGATCACATAGTGATTTCCTCGCTTTAAGTACAATATTATCATAAAATTTAGGATGTGAAATACTATTTTTAATAAGTTTTCTACAGGTATAGCCAAATTTACTAATCAAATCTTTGTATCTATGAAAGAATTTATTAAAAGTTTTAAGTAATTTATGGTATCGAAATTCCTGACACAACAATTTCCCAGTGATGCATTGATTACGTTCGTTAAAATCTATGACATCAAAACGCACACGGGCAAACCGAACGGGTTGGTATAAACAAACACCGTATGATGGAGCCAAAGACACATCGCCGTCTAAAAAAGGAAAATTAACAATAGGAAATGAAAAATCGTCTCTTTTGTCGTAAATTTTAGTATGAAGTTTCCCGTTTGAAATTGAAATGTCTAAATCTAGAAAAGGGCAACTGATGCTGTTTATGTTAGATTTAGTTAAAGTAAGTTCTTTTGGGTAAATTTCTGAAGTATATTTAGAGAACTCTGGATTATTCAACGAAAAAATATCATCAAGATAACTGTAGGTACTGTTTAATGTATCAACCAAGTATAAAAATGATGGGTCTTTACTGAGTTTGGTCATAAACTGAGATTCATAGCAATATAGAAATAAATCTGCTATTAAAGGGGCACAGTTAGTGCCCATAGGAATACCTACTACCTGACGATACACTTTATCGCCGAAACGTACATAAATGTAATCTAGCAGAAAATTTAAAGCTTCAATCATATCCTCACATTTCCAGTAAGTGTATCGAGCATACTTTCCTTTTTCGTTACAGAAAAAGGCTTTAAACGAGTTACAGCAAATAAAATTACAATGGGATTTTTCGAAAGACCATTTTATCAAATACAAAAACTTTTTCTTTATAAGATTGTGTGGAAGTGTAGTGTACAGAGTGGAAAATCATAACTATTAACAGAATTGTAAGGACCATCGAAAGCATGCATTTTATCTAAAACTTCTAAAGAATTTTTAACACTCCAAAAATAATTAATACCATTATTTTCATAAGCTTTATTACAAAAGTTAATAACCAGTTCTTTGATAGTAGTAAGGGAGATAGTTAGAAGCACTGATAGATTAGTTGTAGAACACTTACTCGAAGCGGAGACGAAACGGAATTTAAATGGTTTTTTGTGTAATTTCGGTAACCAGTACATGGTAAGGGACTTTCAAATGTTCGGACGATGCTTTAAGCTGGGTGGTGGCAGTGGTATGCTTGTTAACGATATGACTCTCTGTGGTGCGCACTTTTGTTAAAGTATTTGTAATACAACTTGTCATTCATTCTATGATCAAAATACGTACTAGTATGATCTCTTAAAGTTTGTATCCGTCGGTACATATTGAAAATCATTAGTTCATAGTTGCGGTTTTGTTTACTAAAGAGTGATTTTTATTACTCAACACATCGTCAACTTACACAATAATAATCTGTAGTGATTAAGATTTAATTATTTATTCTCTTCTATTTGATTTTAGATCTGAAATAATCATCAAAACAGAATTACTCTACTATCTTTAGGAAAAATGATCAAAACGTTTTAAAACATTAATCGCGGGTAACGTCGCACAAACCAATCCCGAAGTTCAGAGGACAATATGATACTCACAGGGGAACATGATTCTCAGAAGGGAATACGAATTTTTTTTCGAAGTCACGTGCGATAGTTTCAACCAATTCAAATATTGAGTCCGCTATAAAAAATCAGCATGCAGTGGAATAATAATTACCATTAATACTTACGTGAAAAGCATGTGATTTCTTTATGAATATTGAAAATATAGGCATAAGTACCACCAAAGCACCAATACCTATCACTACTGCGTTTCCTGTTTAAAACAATGTACTTTATAATACAAATGAAGCACTGTGTTATAAATAACTGTACTTTATAATGCAAATGAAGCAATATGTTATAAATAACTGTACTTTATAATGCAAATGAAGCAATAGTTATAATTAACTGTACTGTATAATGCAAATGAGGTAATGAGTTATAAATAACTGTACTTTATAATGCAAATGAAGCAATGTGTTATAAATAACTGTACTTTATAATGCAAATGAAGCAATAGTTATAATTAACTGTACTGTATAATACAAATGAAGCAATGAGTTATAAATAACTGTACTTTATAATACAAATGAAGCAATGAGTTATAAATAACTGTACTTTATAATGCAAATGAAGCAATGTGTTATAAATAACTGTACTTTATAATGCAAATGAAGCAATAGTTATAATTAACTGTACTGTATAATACAAATGAAGCAATGAGTTATTAATAACTGTACTTTATAATGCAAATGAAGCAATGTGTTATAAATAACTGTACTTTATAATGCAAATGAACCAATGTGTTATAAATAACTGTACTTTATAATGCAAATGAACCAATATTTTATAAATAATTGTACTTTATAATGTAAATGGAGCTATTTTTTTATAAATAACTATCTAAATATTTAACAAACAAACTTATTTGAACTTTTATTATCATGCACCACACAGTTTTAGAAGACTAGTATATCTCCATACAATTCAAATTGTATTTTTTTGCAAAAAATGATTAAAGGCAGTAGTATTTAAACGCCGTTCGATAGACATAAATCGATTGAGTGAAAATCAATTTTGTAAAAAAATAAAATCGAGGGAAACAAAGAAACTACAAGAGGAAAATACAAAAACAACAAAATAACTGAATTGCTACAAAAACAATCGCCAACATATATATATATATTATTTCATTTTAACTGCCATACTTTCATGAAAGAATCAGAATAAAGCACCAATATTTAAACTTTTAAAATTGCAAAAGTATAATTATTGTCAAAGGATTTCAAATAGTGTATTTCTTATTTGAAGATACAGAATGTTGACTCTCATTAACCTATAAATGATTATAAGGTTATATGTTTTGGACGACTTTAGCTCACGCATTAATATCATTGACAATTGTAGGTTTTTCAAACTGATAGGTCTATTAGATTTAAGCCTCTCATATTTAAGGCGCGTCAGCCCCGAATAAATCAGAGTATTACATCTGATTAACAGACATTTAATGTCTTTCTCTTGATCTTAAAAGAGCAGTAAGTATTGATAAAAATAGGAAAAGTGTCAGTTTGTATCTTTTCGAAACGCAGTAACACTTTCAGATGATGTTTTTGATTAAGACTGGAAACTTAATTACGTCTCTCATCAAATTCAGATTTTTTATAACTGCTTTTGTATTGGAATTTGAATCGCTGTACTATTTTTTTTTCTTTTTCTGGTTTATTTGCCAAAATCGTAGCACTTGCTGATAAATGATAACACGTTGTTGCATGTTTGGTCTATTTGGTTGGCAATTGTTTTTTTTACATGTACATACAATACGACTTTAGAGCACTACAGTACATATAATTCAGAAGTATGGATAATAAATTATTTTTCCACTTCATGCAACATAAAGAGCTTTACAAAAACAGATATATAGATACAATGTATATATACCTAGCGTTTTCCATGTGATATAAAAGCAGGTACAGAAAACCAAGGGAACTGCCCATACATCATTTATGCTCCACATACATTCTCCTATTTTGCCAGCATCAACCGACAATAGATTTATTATCTCTCCAACTGTAGATGATTTTCTTGATGTATTTGATAGCCTTAGTATCTGCAAAATTACATAAGCATATAACTACACTCTCGGAAAAAGAAACCGATATAAGTTTACTACCGTTCAAATCTCTTAAATCCATACGAGCATACAACTTAAGGTATTTCACACAACTTTGGGAATCGCAGCAACACCAAAATTAGCGAGACCGGATGCGTTGACATGGTGACAGGATTATACCAATGTTATTTCAACTGATCGGGCGGAGTCTACGTTTTAATTTGCATACGGACAGTCTATTTGAAGATGTGTGTGATAAGGATGATGGCCGTTATAAAAATAAATGATTTCTAATCACCTATCAGTGTCACCAAACGGATATACAAAAGAACTGAGTGTATGATATAGAACGAATAAAGTTCTGAACACCTCATTGATGAGTTTATCCCGACACGCATATCTATAGAAGGACTGGTCTTAAATGATCGACCCGTTATATCCCATCCAGTCAAGTGAATTAAATCAAGTAATACACGTCATACCTTATTACCGTGAAATTGGGTAAAAAATCTAATTTGGCATTACAATTAGAAAGATCATACCATATTGAACATGTGTACTAAGTTTCAGGTTGATTGGACTTGAACTTCATCAAAAACTACCTTGACCAAAAACTTTAACCTGAAACTTGCACTTTCATTTTCTATGTTCAGTGGACCGTGAAATTGGGGTCAAAAGTCTTATTTGTCTTAAAAATTAGAAGGATCATAGCATAAGGAACATGTGTACTAAGTTTCAAGTTTATTGGACTTCAGCATCATCAAAAACTACCTTGACCAAAAACTTTAACCTGAAACTCGCTTTTTCAATTTCTATGTTCAGCAGACCATGAAATTAGGGTCAAAAGTCTAATTTGGCTTTGAAATCAGAAAGATCATATCATAAGGAACATGTGTACTAAGTTTCAAGTTGATTGGACCTCAGCTTCATCAAAAACTACCTTGACCAAAAACTTTAACCTGAAGCGGGATGAACAGACGAACGGGCGCACGGACGAACGGACGAACAGACGGACGGACGCACAGATCAGTAAACATAATGCCTCTCTACTATCTAAGGTGGGGCATAAAAATAAAACAACACGCTATAATTTTCATGCTTTTCTGGATTCTTGGTCAGGAAAGCTCAAAGCCGAATATTTGAAAACTAATGATGTTTATGAACCGAAACTGTTGAAAACCTGTGTGACCAAAAAGGACCTTTAATAATAGCCAAAATCCATCTAGTCCAGTTTTGCCTATATATAGCTAGGGCAGTTGAAACCTTATAATCAGTTTCTTTACAATTTCAAATTTTAAAACGATCAATTTTAAAGATCTTGTCACTACCGAAGTACTGACTACTGAGCTGATGAAACCCTCGGAGACAATCCTCCAGTAGAGGTATCGATCCAATGCTGTAAAAAATGAAAACAACATGTTATAAATGTCATACGTTGTATAGTTTAAAACAAAGTTTTCTCATTCAATTGATCTTTAATTAGTTTCATGTCAAAACTGTTCAACAAATCACAAAGAGCTTAATAGTTTAAACATATTTATTTATAGTGGATTAGGAAACAAGTTTTGCAACTTATATTAATCCCTTTCCACTTTGCGGATGCGATTGCTGCCCTGAAGCGGCATTAGCCTGCTCACTTTCGAAATATACAAGGGTGTCTGTTACGTACAAGATGTATGACTCTCTATTTTAAAACACGGGTCAGCCATTTATCGTCCCTTTCCGACGGACTATCATCGTTTCTGCACGACTATACTCGCAAATGGTGTCAAGGGAGTGCCGAAAATTCAGTCCCTGAAATTTGCATGCCGGAGAGGTAATCGAACCAGGAACCTTTGTGTTGGTAGTCCGATGCAGTAACCACTACACCACGGCTCTCTTAAGAGCTTATTATATACATGTATTTGTACCTTCTTGTAAATTGCTACAGTAAGTGCCAGCTCGTTCTTTCTTCCTGCTTCCTGTGTCATGTGTATATGATGCATCACAGCAAAGGTTCTAATCAGTTCGATTCCGAAGATACAAAAAGCCAACATGTAGCCTTTCTGTGTGTCTTCGGGTGACTCGGACGATATACAAGCTAACAGCAATCTATAAATAAAACCAACAAGATGAATTATGAGCTATAACATCGCATACAAATGTAGCATTCCACTTAAGACTGTATACTAAATTTCGGGTAACTATGATTCATAGTTTAAAATGCGACAAGTATATCATAAGTTGGCAAGAGGTTGTCTAGTATGCTCTTATTCAAGGAAAGATTTTTAATGAATCACACAAAAACTATATTTCATTAAAATGTATGTAGTGTATAATAATGAATGATATAAATAAATCTTTTTAAAAGGAAAACGGCACCCAGTACGCCGGAAACGTTGAATCGAATGTTAAATAATTACTATGATTTAACAATAAACCAACTATGCCTATATTCTGGTGGAGCTTTTATCGTCACATTCGTCATATGTTTACAGAATTTTCTAGTGAAATTTGTTAGTAGAAGCTAACATTAGCTTTGTTTTCTATCATAAAGATGTATTCTACTAATTAAATTACTCCAACGTTTTTTTTTTAAATACGCTTTAGAATTTTGTCAAAAGAAAACTTATATCTACTTCAGTTAATAGTTTATCGTTGTACAAGAAGTATCTTTAATAGCAAATCAGTGACCGAGAAGGATAGAATAAGCTTTGAATAAATTATTGTAAAAAATTAGTTGATACATGATTATATTCAAAACTTACGTCAATGTGAATGGATGTGCGATATCTGTTCCATGTGTAATTAATTTGTTCAATGCAGATAATAATAACTGTGGTCCTGATGCCTTACAAATACAAGTCAGTAACCTGGCTTTTTGAATTTTCTTCTTGTCCAAGTGCTTGTCCTTTTTCTCACTATCACAAATACAAGAATAAAATATGTTTTTAATGTTTTCCTGTTGATTGCCAGTCAAATGTCATATGAACCAATGAAGGACGTCATTTGAGGCTTGCCATATTCGTGATATTTGAAATGAGACATTTGAAACCTGGTTAGCTGCCAATGCTTATTGGTGCAAACTTAAAAAGGCTATCTATGTTCAAAAACGTTTATCTGAGATATGTTGTGTCGCTATTTTGCACAATAAAGTATGTTTTCTCTCCTCTTTTTTTTATATAGATTAGACCGTTGGTTTTCCCGTTTGCATGGTTTTACACTAGTAATTTTGGGGCCCTTTATAGCTTGTTGTTCGGTGTTAGCCAAGGCTCCGTGTTGAAGGCTATAATGGTTTACTTTTATAAACTGTTATTTGGATAGAGAGTTGTCTCATTGGCACTCACACCACATCTTCCTATATTCAATTAATCTAATGTTTTTTTCTTACTTATCATCAGACTGTTTTGTGATATCAGATACATGTCCCATATGTGAAGCAGGATCTGCTTATCCTTCCGGAGCACATTAGATCACCCCTAGTTTTTGATGGGGTTCGTGTTGCTTAGTCTTGAGTTTTCTATGTTGTTTCATGCGTACTATTATTTGTCTGTTTGTCTTTTTCATTTTTAGCCATGGCGTTGTCAGTTTATTTTCGATTTATGAGTTTGACTGTTCCTCTGGTATCTTTCGCCTCTCTTTTATATATACAAAGAGGGAAACCGTATGCTGTTAAAATACAAATTCGCTGGAAATCTTATGCTGCTTAATGATTTTTAATGGATATCCGACGAAAAGGAAAAACATATTCTTTTTTTTTTGTTATAATATTTCTGATGTCAGGAATAACTCCCACATGCTTGCTTGTAAATGTAAACCTTGTCTTGAAGATCATTTTTGGTACCTTTTTGTTTGATCAACCCTTCAGTATATATGAAGCGGGTTTTATATTTTCAAATATTTTTGCTAAGTGCATCACTGAAGAGATATTGACAGTCGAAATGCTCATCGAACGCATTAAATTTGGTGCCGTTAACAAGATAAATATTATTTTATAAGGGATATATATATATATTGCTATAAGTTTCATGCAACCGAAGAGCTTTTCTGGATTCTTTGTCAGGAGAGCTCAAAGCCGAATATTTTAAACCATTTTATAAGGGAGATAACCAAGGGCTATACATTGTATACATGTACCTGTTAGCTCGAGTAACTTCTTTTGTCCAATATTTTTCGAAGTTCTCCATGCATGTTTTTGTTGTACTAGATGGTCCAAATGGTGGCAAATCAGTCAGTTTTAAGCTGTTATCACGTCCTTTTTCAAGCAGTCTGAAATTACAATGTTCAACTTGAAGGTAAAATGTTGTCGTATGAATCTTATAGTTGTGTATTTTACATTCCTGTACCAAGTCAGGAATATGACAGTTGTTGTCCATTCGTTTGATGTGTTTTGTCATTTGAATTTGCCGTTAATTTGATTAGGGACTTTCCGTTTTGAATTTTACTCGTAGTTCAGTATACGTATTTTGTGATTTTACTTTTGGGAATAGTGATAAAATTATAGTGTAACGCGTAAAAGAGCAATATCATTAAAATATAACTGAGTCATTAAAATGTATATAGGAATCGAATTCACATGTATGGACTCGTTGTTCGAGTGTTTATGTAATATGCCAGCATTTAAGATAAATAAAGCATGTCCATTTCTGCAGATACAACACTTCACTACAAACAATGCTGTTATAATAATGTATCCCTATATTAATCATTTAAATATACCATGTTTAAATGGTAACGTTAACTTTCCCCAGTTTTAGACCTCTTGATTCGCTAAGATTTGTCTCATAGATTGAGTTCAAACCCTGAAATCAATTTAACCGGGTTTGTACTAATTTGAGCAATACGACGGGTACCACATGTGAGGCAGGATCTGATCACCCTAAGTTTTTGGTGAGGTTCATGTGTCCTAATATTTAGTTTTCTGTGTTGTGTTTTGTGTACTTTTGTTTGTCTATAATAATTGGGTTTTTTTTGGTTCTTTTTCAGCCATGCGTTGTCAATTTATTTTCTGGTTTATTTCTCCCCTCTTGTTTAAGCATAGTTAAACTAAGAGGATTTTAAAAACAATTATTTTGTAGCAAACATACATGAAAAAAAATGGTGACGCAAGAGTATTAAGATATTTTCCAGTGTAAAAACTCGGTGAATAATTTATCAAAATCTAATGGGAATGCCAAGACTTGACAGTATATATCAGACTTGTACGACTTTGCCCCCCGCAGAGCTATAGAAAAACAGTACATTAACGGGTGTTACACGGACTCTTTTTAGACGATACACGGACTCTTTTTAGTTGTTACACGGACACTTTTTATGAATAGAATCACTCGTGCATGATAAGTGAGTTCATGGGTACTTTAACTTTCAATTAGATTTGAACTTTTTGGTTCACCGACTTATTTCCTGTCTTTTTATTGAACAAAATATTTACGTTAGCATCAATATCTTTTTTCCAGTAAAATACTATTCATATCAGTACACTAAGGGTTTAGACATTTAACTTCAAAAAGGTGGGGGGGGGGGGTATGGTTTCTCCTAAAAAAGATATTTTGATCCCAAATTTTACGAGAAAAAAATTATTATGGTCAACAATGGTCAAGCAGATGACAAATTAATGTTTTGCATGATTCCTGATTTTCCGAATACCGTAAATACTGCTAATTAAAGCAAAAACATTTGGGTGGTAGCGTTGAAAAGTATATAGTTAATATACTCAAAAAAAAAGAACATACCGCCCCGGGCCCTTCATGAAGCAAAATATTCGGTCAATAAATGTTTTCTTCAATATATGGACATGAATAGTATTTTGGACAACACTGAGAGTAAAGATATGATGATAATGACGTGTATATTTCAATAAAAATAAGACAGGAAATAAATAAATAAAAATCAAATCTTATCAAAAGATAATATCCCTATCAACTCACCAATGCACGATTGATCCTATAAACAAAAAGTGTTCATGTAATACACGTCCAAATAAGCAGAAATCTAGAAGAAAATCATTCAACTTATGTCATCAACTTTTGGGCGGTAATTTAAGCTGCGATTGGATCATAATGTAACACATGTTTAATCCCGATCAAAACACGCAGATCTAGAGACGAGCATGAATTTAAAAAAAAAAATTAAAGTATATTCCTGAATCTATATAATATTTAGACATAATCCATTTTTTCATAAATTTATACATTTCATTCACTTATGAAGTAGGAAATTCATTCTTTTGATACATTTATATTGTTATCGAATTTATATTAGTGGCGGACCCAGGTCCAAATCCAGGACAAATAAGAGAGGGGGGGGGGGGGGGCAACTTTATGTCCCCATTTAAATGCATTAATCATAAAAAAGGGTTGTTCCAACCCCCGGGAACCCCCACCACTGAATGTTAAATTCGTGTATTTGGCAACAAACGAGCGATTTTTACGATTTTTTTAAGGGGGATTGGGTGGGGGGGGATGTCATGAATGGCTATCGCCTCGGACCTTGACCTGACTACTCGTGCAGAAAAACTATCCGGCAACGGTTGTTACCGGCCTGTTTCTTTGTTACCTTTGTATTTTATCTAATACATAACCTCGGAGAGTTCACAACTATCGTGTTGTAGTTGTATAGGGATATAGACCATTGCTCTTGGATATCAACAACCACAATACCATGATTTATAAGTTACATAAAACAAAACAAAAAATAAAAAAAAAACAAAACAAAAAAAAACAAAAAAAACCAAGATATTATTATTATTTTCATCATTATTATTATTATTTATCAAATGTTATTATTATTATTATATTTATTATTATTATATTTATTATTAGGTCTTTCCACCTTTCCGTGGAAAGACCTATTGGATTTCTTCTGATTATTAGGTCTTTCCACTTTTCCGTGGAAAGACCTATTGATTTTGTTCTGATTATTATTATTTTTCTTCTTCCGCCTAAATTTTTTTCTTGCGTAGTTTTGTTGTTTCATAAGATGTCGCTTAGATATTTGAAATATGATATTGTATAGTTTATACGCTTTAAAAATTTACAACCGCGTAACAAAATACTTTACGTTGTAAGAGTTATCTCCCCAAACACTGTTTTTCTTGTGGCCACTACTCCTTCGCAACCGTAAAAGATTACGACGAATTTATTTTACCTAATTGCTCGTTACATCATCAGGATTAGGATATTCATTTGGACCGAAGCTTTACGGAGACTCCATATGAGAGTTATTCCCCCTTTTCCATTAAATTAAGTGATATGCATTTCTAAATGGTAAACCATAAGTGATAGAGACCTAGGGTCTTCAGATATGAGGTACTTGGTCCCAAAAAATGAAAATGAGGTCAAGGTCAAAGGTCAAGGTCATATTCTAAATTTTGATTTTGGCTTATTTTCACTTATTTTCAAATACTGTATGACATTTCGACAAATAATTTTTCATAAGTTGTTAGTTGGGACATGTCCTTACTTGTATATTTTGGTTGAAAGGGTGTGCAGCCAATAAATGGGAGTTTTTGCCCATCTTACATTTAGAATTACGTGTAAAGTGATATTACTCATTAACCAAACATATTAAAGACCTAGGGTCTTTTGATTTATGGTCCTTGGTTTGTGACCTTGAAATTGCGGTCAAGGTCAGAGGTTAATATGACGTTCTAGATTTTGACCTTTGCTTTAAATTCATATAAATACATCATAAAGCCATAGAAACTAACATTTTAAACTGATTTTTCATATTTCAATATCAAAATAGATCTTTACTAATGGAAAGACCTACAATTGTTCTCTGAACAATTGGTTTTTAATTATTATTATTTTTTTTTTTTTTTCTTCCGCCTAAATTTTTTTCTTGCGTAGTATTGATGTTTCAAAAGATGTCTCTTAGATATTTGGAATATGATGTCGTATAGTTTATACGCTTTAAAAATTGACAACTGCGTAACAAAATACTTTACGTTGTAAGAGTTATCTCCCCAAACACTGTTTTTCTTGTGGCCACTTCTCCTTCGCAACCGTAAAAAATTGCGACAAATTTATTTTACCAAATTGCTCGTTACTTCTTCAGGATTAGGATATTCATTTAAACCGAAGCTATCCGGAGACTCCATATGAGAGTTATTTCCCCTTATGCATTTGATATAAGTAATATGCATTTCTAACTGGTAAACCATCAGTGATATAGGCCTAGGGTCTTTGGATTTAAGTTCCTTGGTCCAAAAAAATGAAAATAAGGTCAAGGTCAAAGGTCAAGGTCATATTCTAAATTTTGATTTTGGCTTATTTTCTCTTATTTCTACAACCGTGAAAGATATTGACAAATTATTTTTTACTAAATTGTGAGTTGCGACATGTTGTAACTTATAATTTTGGTTGGAAGGGTGCGTAAACAATAAATGATAGTTTTCGCCCATCTTATATTTAAAATCATGCCTAAAGTGATATAACTCATTAACCATACATATTACAGACCTAGGGTCTTTTGATTTAAGGTCCTTGGTTTGTGACCTTGAAATTGAGGTCAAGGTCATAGGTTAAAAGGACGTTCTAGATTTTGACCTTTGCTTCAAGTTCATATAAATACATCATAAAGCCATAGGAACTAACATTTTAAACTGATTTTTCATATTTCAATATCAAAATAGATCTTTACTAGTGGAAAGACCTTCAATTGTTCTCTGAACAATTGGTTTTTAATTAGGTCTTTCCACCTTTCCGTGGAAAGACCTATAGGTTTTGTTCTGATTATTAGGTCTTTCCACCTTTCCGTGGAAAGACCTATAGGGTTTGTTCTGATTATTATTAGGTCTTTCCACTTTTCCGTGGAAAGACCTATAGGTTTTGTTCTGATTATTAGGTCTTTCCACTTTTCCGTGGAAAGACCTATTGAATTTGTTCTGATTATTATTATTAGGTCTTTCAACCTTTCGGTTGAAAGACCTATAGGGTTTGTTCTGATTATTAAATCTTTCCACTTTTCTGTGGAAAGACTTATTGTTTTTGTTCTGATTATTATTATTATTATTATTATTATTATTAAGTCTTTCCACTTTTCTGTGGAAAGACTTATTGTTTTTGTTCTGATTATTAAGTCTTTCCACTTTTCTGTGGAAAGACTTATTGTTTTTGTTCTGATTATTAGGTCTTTCCACCTTTCCGTGGAAAGACCTATTGAATTTGTTCTGATTATTAGGTCTTTCCACCTTTCCGTGGAAAGACCTATTGAATTTGTTCTGATTATTATTATTATTATTATTTTTTTTTTTTTTTTTCTTCCGCCTAATTTTTTTTCTTGCGTATTATTGATGTTTCAAAAGATGTCGCTTAGATATTTGGAATATGGTATCGTATAGTTTATACGCTTTAAAAATTTACAACTGTGTAACAAAATACTTTACGTTGTAAGAGTTATCTCCCCAAACACTGTTTTTCTTGTGGCCACTACTCCTTCGCAACCGTTAAAGATTACGACAAATTTATTTTACCAAATTGCTCGTTACATCTTCAGGATTAGGATATTCATTTGGACCGAAGCTTTACGGAGACTCCATATGAGAGTTATTCCCCCTTTTCCCTTAAATTAAGTGATATGCATTTCTAAATGGTAAACCATAAGTGATAAAGACATAGGGTCTTTAGATTTGGGGTCCTTGGTCGAAAATAATAAAAATGAGGTCAAGGTCAAAGGTCAAGGTCATATTCTAAATTTTGATTTTGGCTTATTTTCATTTATTTTCAAATACCTTATGACATATCGACAAATAATTTTTCATAAATTGTTAGTTGCGACATGTCCTTACTTGTATATTTTGATTGAAAGGGTGCGCAGACAATAAATAGGAGTTTTTGCCCATCTTACATTTAGAATTACGCGTAAAGTGATATTACTAATAAACCAAACATATTAAAGACCTTGGGTCTTTTGATTTAAGGTCCTTGGTTTGTGAACTTGAAATTGAGGTCAAGGTCATAGGTTAATATGACGTTCTAGATTTTGACCTTTGCTTTAAATTCATATAAATACATCATACAGCCATAGGAACTAACATTTTAAACTGATTTTTAATATTTCAATATCAAAAAAGATCTTTTCTAGTGGAAAGACCTACAATTGAACAATTGGTTTTTAATTATTATTTTTTTTTTTTTTTTTTTTCTTCCGCCTAATTTTTTTCTTGCGTAGTATTGATGTTTCAAAAGATGTCGCTTAGATATTTGGAATATGATATCGTAAAGTGTATGCGCTTTTAAAACTGACAACTGCGTAACCAAATACTTATGCGTTGTAAGAGTTATCTCCCCAAACACTGTTTTTCTTGTGGCCACTACTCCTTCGCAACCGTAAAAGATTACGACAAATTTATTTTACCAAATTGCTCGTTACATCTTCAGGATTAGGCAATTCATTTGGACCGAAGCTTTCCAGAGACTCCATATGAGAGTTATTTCCCCTTATGTAAATGATATAAGTAATATGCATTTCTAACTGGTAAACCATAAGTGATAGAAACCTAGGGTCTTCAGATTTGAGGTCCTTGGTCCAAAAAAATGAAAATGAGGTCAAGGTCAAAGGTCAAGGTCATGTTCTAAATTTTGATTTTTGCTTATTTTCACTGATTTTCAAATACCGTATGACATATCGACAAATAATTTTTCATAAATTGTTATTTGCGACATGTCCTTACTTGTATATTTTGGTTGAAAGGGTGCGCAAATAATAAATGGGAGTTTTTGCCCATCTTATATTTAGGTTTACCCGTAAAGTGATATTACTCTTTAACCAAACATATTAAAGACCTAGGGTCTTTTGATTTAAGATCCTTGGTTTGTGACCTTGAAATTGAGGTCAAGGTCATAGGTTAATAGGACGTTCTAGATTTTGACCTTTGCTTTAAATTGATATTAATACATCATAAAGCCATAGGAACTAACATTTTAAACTGATTTTTCATATTTCCATATCAAAATAGATCTTTACTAGTGGAAAGACCTTCAATTGTTCTCTGAACAATTGGTTTTTAATTAGGTCTTTCCACCTTTCCGTGGAAAGACCTATTGTATTTGTTCTGATTATTATTATTTTTTTTTTTTTTTTTCTTCCGCCTAATTTTTTTCTTGCGTAGTATTGATGTTTCAAAAGATGTCGCTTAGATATTTGGAATATGATGTTGTATAGTTTATACGCTTTAAAAATTTACAACTGCGTAACAAAATACTTTACGTTGTAAGAGTTATCTCCCCAAACACTGTTTTTCTTGTGGCCACTACTCCTTCGCAACCGTAAAAGATTACGACAAATTTATTTTACCAAATTGCTCGTTACTTCTTCAGGATTAGGATATTCATTTGGACTGAAGTTATCCTGAGACTCCATATGAGAGTTATTTCCCCTTATGCGTTTGATATAAGTGATATGCGTTTCTAACTGGTAAACCATCAGTGATATAGGCCTAGGGTCTTTGGATTTAAGTTCCTTGGTCCAAAAAAATGAAAATGAGGTCAAGGTCAAAGGTCAAGGTCATATTTTAAATTTTGATTTTGGCTTATTTTCCCTTATTTTCAAAAACCTTAAAAGATATCGACAAATTATTTTTACTAAATTGTTAGTTGCGACATGTTGTAACTTATGAATTTTGGTTGGAAGGGTGCGTAAACAATAAATGAGAGTTTTCGCCCATCTTATATTTAAAATCATGCCTAAAGTGATATAACTCATTAACCATACATATTACAGACCTAGGGTCTTTTTATTTGAGATCCTTGGTTGGTGACCTTGAAATTGAGGTCAAGGTCAAAGGTTAATAGGACGTTCTAGATTTTGACCTTTGCTTTAAATTCATATTTATACATTATAAAGTCATAGGAACTGACATTTTTGATTGATTTTTAATATTTTGATAATTTAATAGATCTTTACTTGTGGAAAGACCTTCAATTGTTCTTTGAACAATTGGTTTTTAATTATTATTATTATTATTTTTTTTTTTATTCTTCCGCCTAATTCTTTTCTTGCGTAGTATTGATGTTTCAAAAGATGTCGCTTAGATATTTGGAATATGATATCGTAAAGCGTATGCACTTTAAAAACTGACCACTGCGTAACCAAATACTTTACGTTGTAAGAGTTATCTCCCCAAACACTGTTTTTCTTGTGGCCACTACTCCTTCGCAACCATAAAAGATTACGACAAATTTATTTTACCAAATTGCTCGTTACATCCTCAGGATGTTCTGTTTTATTTTGACCGAAGCCGTAAAGAGACTCCATATGAGAGTTAGTTCCCCTTTTGTATTTGAAATTTTGAAATGTATTTTAAACTGGAAAACCATAAGTGATAGAGACCTAGGGTCTTTTGTTTTGAGATCATTGGTAAAAAAAAATGAAAATTAGGTAAAGGTCAAAGGTCAAGGTCATATTCTAAATTTTGATTTTGGCCTATTTTCACTAATTTTCATTAACCTTATAAGATACCGACAAATTATTTTTACTAAATTGTTAGTTGCGACATGTCGTAACTTATATATTTTGGTTAAAAGGGTGTGTAGACATAAAATGGGAGTTTTTGCCCCTCCTATATTAAGAATTAAACGTAAAGTGATATAACTCATTAACTATACATATTACAGACCTAGGGTCTTTTTATTTGGGGTCCCTGGTTTATGACCTTGAAATATAGGTCAAGGTCATCAGTAAATTTGACGTTCTAGATTTTGACCTTTGCTCAAAATTCATATTTATACATCATTAAGCCATAGGAACTGACATTTTCAACTGAATTTTAATATATTCATATCAAAATAGATCCTTATTGGTGGAAAGACCTTCAATTGTTCTCTGAACAATTGGTTTTTAATTATCATTATTATTGTTTTCAACTTACGGCTCAACCCAGCCAAACGTTAATGACGATAAAACAGATCTTTTGGTTTTGCTCAAATCATCTTCAGGAATCTAAAATAAACGACACAATATGTGTGAATTTAACTCAATGCATTGTTCAGAATTTTACTATTTTTCTATTTAACTTTGTACTTTATTCAGCCTTTTAAAGTTTTTGATTCGAGCGCCAATAATGAGTCTGTTTTAGACGAAACTAGGCCATTACGTACAACAATTCAAGCATGGTACATGAGTGTATGATGAGTTCATTGTACATAGTGTTATTTGTTTATTTATTTGTGTCTGTATGTCTGTGTGTCTGCTTTTTCTGAGGAGTCGGGAGTTGGTTGTTCATGTAATATGTTGTATTGTCAAGTATTAATTTATCTTGCGATATGTTGTTTCATTTTTTGGTATTACTCATCATATACATGGTAAGCGTGTACAGCCCCATGGCACAATTTATTGTCGTAAAAAGTATAAAAAGTTATATGCTGCTGCACATATGTAATAGTCACCTGGTTTCCTGAAGAAGAATCCTCCATTATACTGTGGTAAAACACTGACTCAACCAGGCGAGTCAACACCAGTACACAATATAACAAAAGGATACTACTCTGTAAAAAATCAAAGGTTCCATTCTGAAAAAAAGAAAATGTTGATATTTGTTTTGTTTGGTTTTTTTTTGGCACTACCATTTATTTTTCTTTATCATAAACAGATTGAGTCATTGGAGTTAAACGTTTCTTGCAACACTATTATGCTTTTTCGAAGAGGACAGTTCGTATTGGTGGAGGAAGCCGGAGTCTTCGAGAGAAGAGGACTATCTTCATGTAGAAAATAGATAACAAACCTCATCATAATAACATATAGGATTTCTAGCTTGCAAAATCCCAAAACTTCAACGATATCTTTCAATAAGAAAACTCACTAAAACAAATTGTCATGTTTTTTTTCGGTGTGTACCAATTACAAAATGTAGTTGTTTTCCAGTCATTCTGTCGATCGATATATAGGCTAGCGTTTCGATTTTATGGACTCTCATTTTTTAATGTACTTTTTAGAGACTATTTTTTCATACATAATCAATATTCATCATTATATGCATTCAAATAGTTAGTTTTCTTCAGCTTCCCGAAAAAGGTAATCTAGAAAAGCGTTAAAAATGCACCAAAACGTAAAAAGAGTTATTCTTTTAAAATCATTCAAAATAAAAATTCCAAGCGCTTGACCCGAGCGAAATTGAATCCAGGGCATCGAATTATTATGCAAAGGGGTTGACTAATATGATGATAATAAAGGGTGCCACGTTCATATTCTGTATGCGCCTGTCTCAAGTCAGCAGCCTATAGTTCAGTGGTTGTCGTTGGTTCATGTCTGTCATATTTGTTTTTCGCAAATGTTTTCGTAGTTAGTATGAAGATTCATTTTTTTCTCGGTTGATTTTAAATTTCAAAACATACATGTACTTACACGGAACGTTACACCAGCTTGTATGCTGCTAAAACACAGTCTTAGTAAAATAGACAAGAACAACATCAGTAGCAACAATGAAAAAAGTTTCGAACGAGATTGTGATATCTTCTTTGTTCGAGATAGATATGCTTCTAGTGCCTGAAAAATAATGAAACATTCTTGTTTTCCAGTCCTTAAAGTTTGATTTAAAAAAATAATCAGGTATGCCATATTTCAAGTAGCTAAATTACTATATAAAAAAATTGAAACACAAAAAAGTAATTCATCCCAATTGTAGTGTATGCAAGCAAAGAAGATACTGCCCATTCTTATTTACATGTAGTTCAGTATTTTAAGTGAAAAAGTGTAATATTCCAAGTAATTAAGAATAACTTAGTATATCTTAAAATAATTTGATCAAACTAAGTAGTTTAAAATCGTCCAAATACTTTATTATCTAATTTTAAGGGTATACTTAACACTTTGAATTAAATTTATTTGGCTTATTTGATTTTCATAACATTGTAAATAAATATTTACTTTATACTGATAACAGAAATTGCAATACATTTCAAGCACATAGTTTCTGAAATGTTTGCATTGAATATGAAAATGTTCGACTGTTTTTACAGAGTTTAAAACCAGTCATACTAGACCACGATCGCAACACGCTCACAACTATCTAAAATAAATTCAGATCGTGGTGAGGTCGCGGTATGAGCGGCATGAAAATTTATTTGTTTGTTTCCTTCACGTTGCTACTACGTCCCCATTACGCTTCTACAACGATCCTGCTACTACGATAATACCACGTTCTCACCACGCTTATTCAGCGACCTCGATTATCACGATCTTTCTACGCTCAGCACGTCCTCACTATGACCATACCACGATTTATTCGATTGCAACACGATCTAATAACGCT
This sequence comes from Mytilus edulis, assembly GCA_019925275.1. Classification (NCBI taxonomy): domain Eukaryota; kingdom Metazoa; phylum Mollusca; class Bivalvia; order Mytilida; family Mytilidae; genus Mytilus; species Mytilus edulis. The sequence goes on along the minus strand of CM034356.1, from coordinate 20,973,102 downwards.
TCTTCTGCGATTATAGCACGCTCTTTCCACGACTATACACTGTACTACGTTCATACCGCGACCTTACTTCGCTCTCAGCAATAATGCCAACATCGTGTTCCAAATATATACTGTTCCATTCCTTCTAATTCTCAATGATACGTAGAGTTTCTCGGAAACAACTCAGTCATGCAACCAACATCTACCAAAACTCGTGGGCGTGGTAGTAGGGGTAGAGGTAGAGACAGAGAGAGAGGTCTGACAGTAAAGAATCATGATCCAGTAGAGATATTTTTGACCTACAAATCCAACCTGCATCACAACATATTGCTGGTCCGTCAAGATCAAATAACGATGCGTTAGTCAACGATAGTAGGGATGACGAAGATGTACCCAGCACGGTTGAGTCGTTGGAGGAAAAGGCCAAGAGGTCCAAAGTACATACAGATAAACAAACCTGGAGAGCTTTTATATATTTTTATATGACTATGATCATGATGGTCGTAGTATGAACGTAGTCCGGTACAGCGACCTTTGCGATCTGACCATGACCTTACTGCGCTCTCACTACATGTACGTTTCTACTACGACCTGATTTCACGCACTACCATTGCTTTGGACATGTTCAAAGTTGACCACGCTCATCACGATCATGAAGACCTGGCAACGACCATACGACGAGCTTCCTGCGATCTGCACGATCGTACTACGATCGTCAAAATTTGCAATTGTTTCATAGATCTTAGTGGGATCGTGACTGCCCTAGTGTGACTGCGGTATTACATGTCACTCCTTCGTGTATGTTTTGTATCTCCTCAAGTAAAAATTATGTATCTAACTAAGTAAATCAATTTTTCGGATGTTAAGTGTGACAAGTGAAGTACTTTAAAATTGAGCTGATATCTTTCAGTAACTGCGAGAATTGTTTACAGCAGAATACATCGAGTATGTAGGTAGGGTATGATATCTTTGGTTAGCTTGTTTGCTAGCTGATCATGAGCCGTGAAGGCATTATTAGGTAAGGTATACTACCCTTCTTTAAGAGTAGACTAGTCCACCATTTAACCAATATATCTGTTTGTAGGACTACTAGACTACTCCGAAAGGAGGGTAGTATACCTAACTTATAATTACTTCACGATTCAGGTAACAAGCAAGCTAACTAAATAGTCAACCTTTACCTACACACTAAATGCATTCTGCTGTTAACTTTGTGTTTTTTGTTATCTTAATTTTTTAATACATAGCCGTTCTTATAATATTTTATTGTGTGAATGTATGTACGATTGGTTAGTCTAATGATCGAGAGAGAAAAAACATGGATAATGGTTAAGATCTCTATAAACTAGTGAAACCCTGTCCCTTTGTCATGTGTCTGTAAGTTTTTCTTACATATGTATCTTTATTTGGGGAGAGGGGAGGGGCGGGTGCGGAACGTAAATGAAATAGTTATCTCTGATTATTCCTACTATATTTACAGTTTCCATTCTCAATTTTACTTGAATAATATTTAAATGACAGTGTGCAATAGGCATTTTTAAAAGAGTTAATGTAATATTACCATTGTTATAATGACAAGCACTGGAAATAATTCCGTCAGAGATTGATCCCCTTCCAGAATGCCATGTATATTTAGCGCTAAAACACTCAATGTTAAAACACCAATTAAAACCGTCAGCATCTGCAATGGATTATAAGATTAATTTGAATAGGTTCTGCTTATCTATAGAATATAATATTAAGCAGAGTGATTCTTCTTATACTCTATGACGTGCATCTGTTTATAATTTTCAATTAAAGTTTTTTTTTTATGATTAGTTGCGTCTCTTATCATTTTACATTTACATGTAGCGCTGTATGCATAAAACACAGATATCTCAGGCTTGACCAATTCAAAAAAGAAAAAATCACAATAGACCAAACCAACAAATAACTCCTCCGACACAAGGACATGCAACAGATCACAGAATCAATTCAACAGATCGTCACTTGTCATATTATATAGTCATCATCAATATATTCCAGCCCATTTCGTCACGGAGAAGGGTTTCCATTTCCTGCTAACAGACTAAAATCAATTTTGATTTTGTTAACTTAACAATGCTTAATGTAAGTTAACTTAAAGTTGTGCATGTTGTGTGCATGGCCAAAAGATTTATTTAGATAATACATACTCTCTAGGCATTTAGAAGTAAGAATGCAGACAGGTAGACTTTTAGACATATTGATGTGTTGTGTGAACTAGCACCTTCAGACAAAGACCAGTCTGCCGATAATGCACAAAACATGGGTCATTTCCATATAACATTAACATGTTTTTATCCTGATATTTAAAAAGGAATCTATGCGATATTATATTGCCAATGAGACAATTCTCAACAAAAGATTTCATGACACAGAAATTAACAACTATAGGTCACCATAGGGCCTTCAATAATGAGCCAAGCCTTCACCCCATAATCAGCTACAAAAGGCCCCGAAAGGATAAAAAAAATCAAACTTCATATTATTCTATATGCAAAATAGTTAACGAAAAAAAAATATACATAACACAGCAACAAACGACAACCATGCACTGACTTGCGACAGGCACATGCCAAATTACAATGTAAACGCATGTACTATTTGCCACTGAAATTTGAACACTAAACTGTCCAACACAATGATAATTTTATATATTAAGTATTTATATCCAATTAAATTTTAAACGTTTGTCTTGTTTTCATTTACTTCTTCTTTCGTACCCAATATCACTAATTGTTTTGTAATTATAATAATACTTACATTTCCGAGAGTATTTATCAATTTTGGAGAATTTCCTCGACCAAAATGAAAAACTCGTAGCGGTGCTCCAAGTAAAAGGAGAAAACATGGGGAAGACTGAAAGACAGACTTCTCAAGAAGCGACTGGTATGCTGAATCCATCGTGTTTTCAGCTGAGAAAAGTTCCTATAAATTGAAAAAAGCGTTTTTGTTATATTTAGAACCTATTTAGTTTTTGTATACACAAGTTGCAAAATTAGTATTCTGTCCGCAGTTCTTTGAATAAATATGTGCGCATTTTTTGGCAATAAAAAAAAATCAAAAGAGTATTCTGTGTCCACAGTTATATTTTAGTAATTAGATGCAAGTATGATTGATCGTGCTTTAGTTTTTGTACTAGTAATTTGCAAATATGAGCAATATCATGCAGTTTTTGTTTTTTTGTAGTAATACAAATGTAAGTGGCAAATAAGAGTATTCTTTGGGCATTTTTTTTAGTAGTTTGTGGCCGAAACGATTATTCTATCCGCAGTTTTTTTTTGTAGTGATAAATTACAAAAAAAAGTATACTGTTCGTAGTTCTAAGTAATTAGTGACAGTTAGGACTACCCCAAGTTTTTGGTGGGGTACGTGTTGCTCAGTCTTCAGTTTTCTATATGTTGTTTCTTGTGTACTATTATTTGACAATGTCTGTTTATCTTTTTTTTTCATTTTTAGCCATGGCGATGTCAGTTTCATATAATACTTTCGATTTATGAGTTTGACTGTTCCTCTGATATCTTTTACCTCTCTTTAATTTTATCCCTCTCAGGGATAATCCCCTATAACCTGTTGTATTCAAAATACGAAGCTTGAAAATCTATAAACAAAAACAATTCATATTAACGCGTGTGCAAACTTAATATTTATATATCTTACAGTTCATACCTGCATTTTCACATTCCAAAGATAGAACTAAAAATGGTCTACCATATCCTCCTCCTATATATAGAGAGAAAGAAAAATCGGCCAAACACTATAAGTTGACCGTCACAATTTCAAATTCCCAAATAAATAAAGAACGTCAATTTAAACAATCATAGGAATAATGCGCTGATCTTTTACTTTCATGTGACAATGTAAATGTACATGGTACTGTACAGGTCAATAATTAAGTACATGGACAATATCGATTCTTTGTGGATTTAAATATACTGATCAACGAATAAAACACACAACACCAACAACTTTCTGGTTGATTGAATTTGTTTTCAATAATTATCAGAGGTAAATCAGGTGTATTTTATACTTTCTATTGTATAGTTGATTTGCTGATTCGTAGATATTTTCTTGTTTTATGAATATACAAGTATAATATTATCTTCTACTATTTTCCATAGTTAACTTACTGTTTTGAACACTGCAACAAAGTTCGATTTATTTTTGTCTTGCTGTAAAGTTTTTGTTAAACGATCAAATTGTCCTTTTGCAACCTTGGGCAGTTAGATAAATTGTTCATGCCAAATATATTTACCACATAACGTGTTAATTAGAATGTATGCAAAAAGTGACATTTTTAAAAGTGACATTTTTTTATATGTTCAGTATAAACAATGCCTTTTGATACACATTGATGTCCATTTAAAGGGTATTGTAACCAAATAAGAAATCAGATATGCTTCGTTGCGTAGTAATGCAATACACACTTACAATATGTTAAAGTATTAGAATGGTTATTACCCTAAAATTTACTGTGTAGTAAAAACAAAATCTTTGATTTCGAATCGACCTTTTTGAGCTTTCAATTAAAGATTTTCACGTTTAAAAAGAGACACCTACTGAATGTATTCCCCGGTAAGTAAACGGGAATTCCCTTATTAATAATATTTCAAATTATGTTCTTTTACGGTTATTTTTGCTGATAAACACTTTAGGATGACTGATGTCGATATCAAAGTAAACAAGTATGATATAATGACAGTCCCCATGACAAAATAGAGCAAAGAAATGAAATCAAATTTAAGTTATTTTTCTTAACTTTTGTTATAAAATGATGATGCTCAGTTGATACAGCATTTTACAATTGTGATGCATCTACGGACATGTTTTGAATATAATGATAGATGTATCGGAAGCATTCAGATATGAGCATACCAGAGTTGAAAACAAACCATGAATCTTTATCAGGATTTTTTTGGGCATGGACATGCTCAAAATATGACGACGAAACGCTGACAAATCTGAAAATTTAGTATAAGCACTTTTATCTTAAGAATTAGAATCTATACTGCATGGTTCTTTAATAACTAAATGTACATGTATGTATGATGTATAATACATTGTACATAGATATTTTCCAGACATAAAGAAGTTCCTATAGCAGTGAAATATTGGTTAACAATTTTATTACAACTATGTCATTGAAAAAGCATGCATCGGATAGCTAGAGTTTTCTGAAGCATGATGATAGAAAGTCCTATGAGCATCTACTGTTGATTTGTCCTTTTGTATAAAATCTAAAACATCGAGTCACAAAATGGCTGTGCTAGGGTCTCTTCAATCCGCTATGATGAGAGGTTTTGTAGTAGATAACTCATGCAGACTAATAAAAACAAAACTTCGATCTCACTTCCTTGAATAATAGATACTTTTCACGGCAAATACAGTCTACTTGTATACTCTAGTCGACTGTAGATATAGAAAGGAAGATCTGGTATGATTGCCAATGAGACAACTCTCCCTCAAAGATACCAAAATGACACGGAAATTAACAACTTTAGGTCACCGGTTCTGCCTTCAACAATGAACAAAGACCATACCTTATTGTCAGCTATGAAAGGCCCGAAATGAAAAATGTAAAACAATTCAAACGAGAAAATGAACGGCCTAATGTATATCCAAAATAGATAAACGAAAAACAAATATGTAACACATCAACAAACGACAACCACGTGCACTGAATTACTGGCTCCTGACATGGGACAGGCACATACATGTACATACATGAATTTTTATACCCTAGTATACATGTAATCCCTTTCATTATATTTAATTCTGTTTATTACCGTTACGCAATCGTCAAATTGAATGTATGTCTCCCTTAATACGATCTCAAATAACGAAAGCGTATACAAGTTATGCATATGTTGGAAGGTATGCAAACCTCAAAAAGACGTTTTAATTTTACACTAACTAGTCCGTGTATTAGTTTGGCTTATTGTTGCAGGCCGTATGGTGACCAATAGTCATTTTCTCCTGTTTCATTTTGGTCTTTGCATGGTAAAGAGTTGTCTCATTTGCAATCATATACCACTCTGTCTAATGACCCCGCCTACCAACCAACTTGGTCCACATGGCTAAAAATAGAACATATGGGTATTAAGCACTTTGATTTCTCTCTCTTATATATCAAAAAGTAAAGCATTTAGAGCAAATCTGACTGGGTTAAAATGTTCATCAGTTTTAGATCTATCTGCCCTGAAATTCAGACGATCCAGACATTCCGTTGTTGGGTTACTGCACCTAAATTGGTAACTTTATTGAAATTTTACAGGTTTTTATTTTATCTTAAATATTTTTATAAATAGAAAACTGTAAAAGAATAAAATAGCAATAATTTTCTACAAATTTTCAACAAATAAGTTTATATAAAGCCCTCTGTCGGGTGCAGTATTCCATGCTGGTACAGGATTGGGGAAATGTTCGGTAACGTTCGGTAACGTTCGCCGAGTTCGGTAACATATCTGAAAACTACTGAATTCAGACTGTTCGCAGAGTTCGGTAACATGTACAAACACTTATTAATTGCTTAATTTAGTATTATAATATTTTATCTGAACACTACTTTGTTCGCCGAGTTCGGTAACTTCGGTAACCTATCCGAACACTAATGAATTCAGTCTTTTCGGTAACTTCGGTAACCTTTCTGAACAATACTTTTTTCGCCGAGTTCGGTAACTTCGGTAACCTATTCAAACATTTATTAGTATGCTTTATATTGTATAATAGTATTTCATCCGAACACTACATTGTTCGCCGAGTTCGGTAACTTCGGTAACATATCCAAACACTTCTCAGTTTGCTTTATTTGGTATAATAGTATTTCATCTGAACACTACATTGTTCGCCGAGTTCGGTAACTTCGGTAACCTATCCAAACACTTCTGAGTTTGTTTAATTTGGTGTAAAAGTAATTCATCCGAACACTACCTTGTTCGCCGAGTTCGGTAACTTCGGTAACATATCTAAATACTTATGAGATTGCTTAATTTGGTATATTAGTATTTCATCCGAACACTACCTTGTTCGCCGAGTTCGGTAACTTCGGTAACCTATTCAAACATTTATTAGTATGCTTTATATTGTATAATAGTATTTCATCCGAACACTACCTTGTTCGCCGAGTTCGGTAACTTCGGTAACATATCCAAATACTTATGAGATTGCTCAATTTGGTATAATAGTATTTCATCCGAACACTACCTTGTTCGCCCAGTTCGGTTACTTCGGTAACATATCCAAACACTTCTCAGTTTGCTTTATTTGGTATAATAGTATTTCATCCGAACACACTACCTTGTTCGCAGAGTTCGGTAACCTATCCAAACACTTCTGAGTTTGTTAAATATGGTGTAAAAGTGATCACAACCCCTAATAAATTTTATATTTGTACATTTGATAAAGTGTATAAGCACTTAAAGTTGCTAAACATTAATTGCTGAATTAAAGTGTTTTTCATATGGAATCTTTCCTCAGTTATTTTTTAAAATTTAAATAATTTTTGAAGTAAACAAAGATTATTAATTTTATGAAAAGAATTTTATAGTAATTATAAATACATTAAAATAAGACTTACCAAATAAATTCCAATGATTACGTTATATTTACTGTACCTCTTTTATTACTGCAATGCTGTTATATATCTGAATCCTTTTTAAATATACACTAGTGCTATTTATTTATGACTTATTTGCACTTTGTGCATATTCAAAAAAATATCAGAAAGTTAGATTTAAATTTAGAAATAAAAACACTACCATGTAACATGTTGTTTGTTGTTGATTTTTTTTTTTATTATGACTCATCTTCCGGTTACAAATTTGGACATTTCGCCCCTATTTAAAATGTTATTATAACCCTCCTCCAGATTATATCTAAAAATGCATTGAAAGTAAATTTGAATATAATATGAAATGTGACTGCAATTACTAAAAGGATGTTGAAAATAGTACAGATAATCAGTTTAGTTATTCAAGTTTTACAAGGTGTTCAATAGTTCCAATTGTACCTTTTTATGAAATTATAATCCAAATCAGGACATAGATTTTTAAGGTATTGCCACTAAAGCAACAACTTAAATTTTTTTATAATAGTAAGCTTTAAAGTAAGTCAATGTTACAAATTTTCAATTTACTCTTTTACGAGTTATTTCCCAATTATAAGTTGAAATATTTGAGGATTTATTTTTCTTTAAAAACATTTTTCAAAATTTACTTATATATAAATAAGATGTTGTATGAGTTCCAATGAGACAAATCTCCATTCAAATCACAGTGTATAAAAAGTATCAATTACAGGTCAAAGTAAGGCCTTTAACGCGGATCGTTAGCTCGCACCTAATAGTAAGACATTAAGGTCTTTAAAGTTACCAGTTTAACACAATTCAAACAAGGAAACCAACTGTCTAATATAATTACAAAAAGAGAAACATCTATGAAACCAGAGACATATAAACTTACCAACAAACAACTATTGAATGTCAGTTCAAGTTGACAACCGATTAAAACATGTGTTGGGTCATGTAGGTTATATGGATTGTATTTTTATTTGAATATCAGATTAGTAAATATGTCTTTATGTTCATTAGTATGAATTGTTTACTAATCTATTAGAAAGTTTACATGTATTGTTTGATGAGAAAAAAGTGGACCAAACTTGGCAAAGAGGAACGTGGTATAGAGTTATGTGCTATTTAGCACAGTTTATATAGAATAATAGGTAGTTTTGTTTTTGATACTGAATATATCATGCGGAATAATTAAACCATCCAGTTTTCAGTGATAAATACAGTACGTTGATACTTCAAAACACTAGGCAGTATTAAGATCAAATAGATAATAGACGAATTGCCGATAAATGTGTTGTGTCATTTAGTGTTGTATGTTGTGTCGAAGAGCTATTTAGCGCCGTACATAGGATATTTCAAAGATTGATTTAGCTATGTAAGATAACAAAAATAGGTAGTTGTCATGTAGATTTATTCTATGGGTTAGAGTTATTTGAGGAGTATGGGCTAGGGTATTTCCATCCTAATGAATTGTTTAAAATATCTACTTGTCTACTGTAAACATAGATCATTAATAAGTTGACAATATTTTAACCTCCATGGGTCACCATATGAACAATATGATATTAAGAAATACTGAAAATATAAATAAACATGTGTCAATGTGTCATTGAGCGTTGTAAGTAATATGTGTTAATGTTCCATATAGGTACGAAGTTGTTTCAATGTGCCATCTATCGCCGTAGGCTGTGTAAATGTGCCATTTAGCGCTGTAGACTGTATTAATGTTCCATCTAGTGGCTGTAGGTTGAGTGTAAAAGTAATATGGAGCTGGTTTTTTTTCTTCAAAAAGTGATTTAGCCAGGGCCGTAACTAGGGTTCGAATTCAAGGGAGGCAGGAGTTTGGGTGCAGCCGGTTGAGGCCCCCTTAAGAGAGGGGGGTTGGGGGGGCAGCCCCCCGCCGATTTTTTTCTCGGTAAAATGGCTAAAAATAACCAGTATTCGATTTCCTTACTTTTAGAAACATCAGTATTGCTTGAACCTGGAAGCAATTTTTATGAAAAAACAAGCTGTCTGAGCCTGACATTGCTGTTCGGGGTGAGCCAAGGCTCCGTCTTGATGGCCGTACTTTGACCTTTAATTATTAACATTAAATACATTGTGACGGCCAATTTTTTTTCTCTCAGTAAAATGTCTAAAAATAACCCGTTTCCTTCGATTTCCTTACTTTAAGAAACACATCAGTATAGCTGGATCCTGGAAGCAATTTTTATGCAAACAATTATTATCTGTATTTAAAAATAATTTTGTTAGAAATCAAACTGCCGGTAAGTTTAAAAAAACAACAACATATAAAGCAAGATCATAGAACGCAAGGTATTTTTTTTTATCGAGGACCTTGAATTTCAATATCGTTGTAAGCTGAACAGACATGTATATAACTACAACCAGGGACTTTCTATTCTAAGTATATACTTTTCAACAGCTGATTCAGCCGGTAACGAATTTCCGATATCATAAAAGATTCACAATACGAAGGGAACTTCCCCTTCTTAATTGAGCCCGTAAATGAATGTGAATAGTTAAGTTTTATTCAAAATTGTCGAAAGAAAAGTTTCATATGTGTTCTCGTACGAATATATACTGAATAACTGACAGACGGCCACACCGTAAAAAATAAATAAAACTACTCTATCAAAAATACGGAAAATGACAGATATATCACGTATCATGATAACACTGTTAAAACTGTAAACTTGTGTTGTTTATAATATATAAATTCAAGTTTTTCGTGTGCATGTTTCATTTTATTACTTCAAACAAAAAATTTGGTGTAGAAATTTCAGGGCAGGCAGTTGCCTCCCCTGCCTCATAGCCTAGTTACGGCCCTGTATATATGTTGTGGCAAAGAGTTATTTAATGGCGCAGTAGGCTGTTGTCAAAGAGTATCTATACAGCTTTGTAGGTTGAGTTAAATATGGACTTCTTTTGTGTTGTGTGTTTGTTTTTTTTTTTTTGGGGGGGGGGGGGGTATGGACTTGTGAGACTTGATGCAACTGTCATAATTTTATCCAAAAAGGACCAGTTTGACTGACATACATTTCATAATTCATAGTTAGCCTGGTTCCTTTAATTGCAGTCAAAAGTGTGAAAACTCATACAGCATACGAGACTAACCTTGTAGTCATAGATAACTCTATATTTATTTCTAAAGAATGTGTTCATGGTAATTTATTCAGTTTCACATTGAAAGGTATGTCACTGTAGACTGCAGTGTCAGAAGGAGTATATATATGTACTTTAAAATAGTTGTGCGGATAAGGCATCAAGCAATTGTATATCTTTTAAATAGTTATTAAAGTTTTGACGATGTGAATAAATTTATGCATGGATGCAATTTGGGTACTCCTCGTTACAGAATAATGGGTAGTTTGGAGATTGATTCAAACCCATTTTTGTATGACTCAATATGGATTAAAAATCTAATTGGTGTACCTATACAATAAAGAAGGATTGGGCTACAAAACAAAGTATGGACATTTTTTTCTTGATCATAAAAATACGTATGTGGAAAAACTGTCAAAATAGGTGCAATTTGGGTACCGTCACGTTAAGTGACGAATGTTTATGGGGCGATACTGAACACGTGATACAGCTGTTTTATGGACGCCGATTAAATTCAATCTGGAGAAACTGGTTGAAAATGATGAATTAATGAAGTTTTCTTTGACCTGGTAGCTAGAAAATAGTTTACATGCAAGTAGGTACTGCACACTTAAGTATAATATTTTTAAAAAAATTGCCAGATTAAAAAAATAAACAAATTTCATAATATGTAAACAAACTAACATAAGTTTACATTTTATAAATAACCACAGTGGATTGTTTACTTAACTTATCTATTGGTTTACATTGTTAGTTTACCCTGAAAACAGTAACAGGTCCCTGAGTAATAACCCCAAACATAAATTTTTGAATGTACGACAAACCCTGTATAATTATTTCACTTATTTTTTAACATGTTTAAGATTTTTGTTTTCCTTTTTGAAAACTATTTATGGGCTATTGAGTGTTTTATACTATAGCACTATTTAGTTTTTGAATAGGTTGCATTTTATCAACTTGATATTATTCAATGAAGAAGGTAAAATATTTATTGATGTGATTGTTTTAATATTGTTTTATTTGTTTTATTAATAAAACATCAGTTAAGTTTGCAAAACCAGGGTACTGATAAGAAATCTAACCAAAGTTACCGAACTTGCCAAACTGGGGTATAGATCAGAAATCAGAAATGTTTGCATAACAAGAGTACTGATATGAAATGTTACCGAAGTTACCGAACCTAACGAACTGGAGTATAGATCAGGATTAGCAATGTTATCAAACATGCAAATCAATAGAACTGATTTGAAATGTTACAGAAGTTACCGAACCTGCCGAACTGGGGTATAGTTCAGATATCAGAAATATATGTAAAACAAGAGTTCTGATATGAATTGTTACCGAAGTTACCGAACCTGCCGAACTGGGGTATAGATCAGGATCAGCAATGTTATCAAAATGCAAATCAAGGGTACTGATAAGAAAAATTACCGAAGTTACCGAACCTGCCGAACTTTGGTAGAGTTAAAAAATCAGAAATGTTTGCATAACAAGAGTAATATGAAATGTTACCGAAGTTACCGAACCTGCCGAACAGGGGTAACGTTCAGAAATCAGCAATGTTTGCATAACAAGAGTACTGATATGAAATGTTACCGAAGTTACCGAACCTGCCGAACTGGGGTAGTGATCAGAAATCAGAAATGTAATGAAACATGCAGACAGGAGTACTGATAAGAAATGTTACCGAAGTTACCGAACCTGCCGAACAGGGGTTGGGATCAGTAATGTTACTGAAGTTACCGAACCTGCCGAACAGGGGTAGGGATCAGAAATGTTACCGAAGTTACCGAACCTGCCGGACAGGGGTAGGGATCAGAAATGTTACCGAAGTTACCGAACCTGCCGAACAGGGGTAGGGATCAGAAATGATACCGAAGTTACCGAACCTGCCGAACAGGGGTAGGGATCAGAAATGTTACCGAAGTTACCGAACCTGCCGAACAGGGGTAGGGATCAGAAATGTTACCAAAGTTACCAAACCTGCCGAACAGGGGTAGGGATCAGAAATGTTACCGAACTCGGCGAACCTCGGCGAACGTTACCGAACTTTTCCCCAATCCTGTACCTGCCTGCAGTATTCTCTAGCTGGGTGAACAAATTATTGTTGCTCTTGTGTTGTTTTCGGCTTTGGTCTGGCTGTTGTCTTTTTGACACATTTCAAATTTCCATTCTCAGTTTTAAGATGTCACAATTTACAAAGATTTTTAAGATGCGCATTCCAGCATCTAACTTGTTCTCATCAATTTGGGTTTTTTATATAATTGTTTTATATTAAATGTTTATTTAAAGTAAATGTTTATTAATTATAAGTTATATATTTTATACAAATGAATTGAGGGATCAAAATGGTAGTCTGGGTACTGCGAATTAGAAAGATAAATATTTGACGTTTCAGAATCTAAAAATGGCCATTGTTACATTATAGTTCATTTCTGTGTGTGTTACATTTCGGTGTTGTGTCTCTGTTGTGTCGTAATTCTCTTATTATCGACTCCTAGTCGATATTAAGAATTGAACGATGGACAGTTAGTGTGTGAATTTTTCTTGCTACCTGATTGGAAGATATTACGAGACGTGAATAATCAAAGTTTATTGATTGGTTAGGACAATCCAAACCTAGTAAATGTCCTTCAGTGCCGTAGAGTATCGGATTTGTCCTCTCTATTTTAGCAATTAGATTTTACACAGGTAACTTTTATCTATTATAAATATAGTCGAATCTTCTGGAGTAAATAACAACGTTAAACGATATATATATACTACTTCATAACGTGTGACCTCACGTGTGTGGTAAAAATTGTTGATTGGTTCACGTGGCTATTCTAGTAAATGAATTAATCTACAAAGCAAGAGCACTTTCCATTTTCATCAGCTAAGAGTCGACTAGCCCTTTTTGCAAGGATAATGCTTGTATTTGATACGTTTCCCTCAGTTTTAGTTTGTAAGAGTTCTATCATGTAAAACTATATGTTTTGTGTTTTGTTTTTTTTTTCTTAATTTGTTATAGACAAACCGTTATTCTGACTCAGAGTAGACACATGTTTGATCTTATTCCTTTATACCGCGTGCTCAGTGGAGAAGCAGCAAATTTAAATAACAATAGTACAGGAAGTACACCACTAATTAATGGCCCCATTGCTTTCTATGTTAAATTCCTCAATTTCGAGTGGTCACAGCTCTTTTATCTTAAGTTCAAATAAAGTGACAATCATTGCATGTCAAAGCAACACCTTCTGGTGTCCTGTACTGAAAAAATCAACATACCTTACATTGCATATAAGAAAGAACTGGTGCCCGGAACTTCGGATGTACCAAAACAGGTACTTCCGATCTGACAAAAAGGCAAAATGTACCCTCCTTTTTAAATTTCATGCCATTTTTTTGTTATTCAAATTTATCAGTCAAAAAATGTTCTACAACGATCACCAGTCATGCAGCTTTCATTTGATACCAAAATTAACAAAATACTCTAAATATTTTGAAAGTTATGTCCATGCGTAGGAACTATTTTGTGTTAAATATGTACTACTTTCTGGTATGTGCTTTCTGGCCGGGCCCGAATTAGTGGTGTTACACCTACAGTCTTTGCTTTGATCCAACCGGTAATCGATCCCCAATCTCGCAATCGCGCAATCGATGCCTGAGGCAAACAATGCCATTCCCGTCCATTACAGTCAGAGACACTGACACACATTGATAAGGATTTATCACATTCATCAGAATAAGTATAAACGATCTATTATTTGTCAAAAGAATTTATTGGAAAAAAAATAACATATTTTTTACATAAAATCCTATTTATCAAAGACTTTAATATCATTATCATCAAGACACCAAGCCGGCATCTTTTGACATACCATAAAATATACTCTTCTTATCTAATAGTAAATTGGTCGGTGAGTCGAATTCCCTGATTTGTCCACAATCTAATACCATAATTCTACAATAGAAATAAAATAAACTCATCATAGATACCAGGACTAAATTTTTTTATATATACGCCAGACACGCGTTTCGTCTACAAAAGACTCATCAGTGACGCTCGAATCCAAAAAAGTTAAAAAAGCCAAATAAAGCACGAAGTTGAAGAGCATTTAGGACCAAAATTCCTAAAAGTTTTGCCAAATACAGCTAACTTTAAGGTAATCTATGCCTGAGGTAGAAAAATTGTTAGCTATTTTTTTTTTATATCACATGTATATTTTTTTGTATTTGAAAATTGAAAGTACGACGAGGGTCCGTGTAACACTTATCAATTCAAAGTTTTAAAAAGTTTTGAAATTTTAGATTTTTGGAATTTTGATCAAAGTTTTAAAATATCAAAATTTCAAATTGTGTAAAAGTTTTGAAATTTTGAAATTTTAACCAAATTATTAAAATATTAAAATTCTGAATATCGTTTTTAAATTTGATAGTTTAGAAATTTGATCAAACTTTTAAAATACTAAACCTAACGTGCAATTTTGATTTTTTCACTTTTTGAATGTTTGGTTTTTTAAACTTTTGATTAAAATATCAAAAATAGAAAAGGGGCAAAAAGAGGGGTACCTGTAAACTGGGAAACGAAATAAAAGTGAAACGAAACGAAACAGAATGAAATGAAAACATGCTGATACATAAAAGTTAATGTATAGAATAAAACCACAGGTACGGACAGTTCTATGAGGTGAAGAATAGGATGACAAAATAAATATTTCTCAAAAGAAGAGAATTCATTTTGAACCAAGACACACGGCTCTGATAAAGACCATTTTACATGATGATTTACCCAGCACCCATATTTTAGGAGTAACAGTAAAAACTGATTAACTCGCAGTAGGTCAAATAGTATGGTTAGGCTGAGTATAAATGTGTTTTCTGCTTGACTTTAAGCAATAAAATGGTTCAATACACGTTGTATTATCTTATTTGATTTCAACTTTTTCTTTTTTTCTCTACTATTTCTTACTTCTGCAATCATGTCGGTAGATGAATAAATCTTTAATGATCATCTTTAACGTTTTAATCAGCAACAATTTCCTTTCTTTATTAATTATAAAAAAGAAGATGTGGTATGATTGCCAGTGAGACAACTATCCACAAAAGGCCAACATGACACAGACATTAACAACTATAGGTCACCGTACGGCCTTCAACAATGAACAAATCCCATACCGCATAGTCAGCTATAAATTGTTGGCCTTAGATATTCAGCTTTGAGCGTTCCTGATCCAAAAAAGCGCTTCGGTCGTAACTTTTAACGTTTTGTTTTCATTTTTTTATCGTTTGCATGACGATCGTATATTGCCTTGTATCAATAATTTCAGTTCTAAGTATTTGTACGGTAGGAAATCTGAATTCATGGTGTCCCAATGAACGTTGTGGTATCTGGAATGTGGGAGGTTTTCGCTATCTTATTACGCCGAAATTAAGAGTAAAATCAATTATCGGTAGCCTGGAGTCAGGAAATTTTTATAAGGTTTCTACATAAACTCTTCATAGATAGTTGCCCGGGTGTAAATTTTTTATTTGCGCCTGACGCACGTTTCGTCTACAAAAGACTAATCAAAGACACTCGAATCAAATTAAGTTTAAAAAAAGCCAATAAAACCAAATTAAATTAAAAAGGTAAAAAATTTTAAAAAAAATAAAAAACGTTAACATACAACTTATCGTTCTGGTTTTGTAAAAGCTGAACACATTCATCATATTTATCATAAACGTATGCCATACACATTATTTCCAGGCTTCATATTAATGTAAAAGTTGCCGCTGTACATTATGCCCCCATCTATCCACTTGTAGGCGTCGGCATTTTGAAATTAAAAAAATATTTTGAATATTTTATATTAGCGATAAATGGTAATCTTATTTGGGAATCTGATATATAAATATTGTCACTAAGGTGACACTTTTTTTTTTAATTTTATTTTACTTGGATACATTCACGAGGGGCTTCAATAATAAAACATAAAAATATAAAAATATTTTGAACCCCAGTTTGATAGGGGAAAAATCTGTGCAAGCAGAGGACAAAACAAATATCATCTGAATCCAGATTCCCCCCATACCTTAAAGTGTTAAATTTTGAACCAAATAATTTGATCAATAGCGATAAAAAAAACTTCATAAATTAAATTTTAAGAGCTTAGCGCGATTTTTTTACTTCAATAAAACAACTTTTGGAGTTAAATGGGCGCTCCCTTAGATAACGTTTGGACTGATGCTTGTAAAAAGTATATGCATTTATCATATACGTAGCTCCATTGGGGGCTCTAAATCAATCTCTGTTTTTAAATAGCTCATAAAAGGAAAAGGGGTTTTTTTTTTGGTATCAAGAGATATCATTTTTCCGTATTTGTTATTTATGCATTTTTAAGTTATCAAACGATAATCAACTTTAATCAAAGTAAAAGAACACAGGTACGTCCAATCAGAATGGGACGTGTAAAGAGAGTGCCACGCTGTCAGCTGCATGATGGATTTTTCCATTTTTGGCCATACACCAATGTTGCTCTCGAAAAACCAGTACATTGTAAAATGCTGAATTTCAAGTAAAGCATTCACCTACAGAACACTGAAAACTGAATATTTGAAAGTGAAGTATATATAAGAACCGAATCAATTGAAGAGGTGTTTCGCTAAAATGAAGTTAGTCTGATGTACAATGGTTGTCTTCTGTTGATGTAGTTCATACGTGTTTCTCGTTTTGATATAGATAAGACCTTTGGTTTTCCCGTTTGAATGATTAACACTAGTAATTTTTGGGGCACTTTATAGCTTGCTGTTCGGTGTGAGCCAACGCTCCGTGTTGAAGGCCTTACCTTAACCTATAATGGTTTACTTATATAAATTGTTATTTGGATGTCGAGTGTCTCATTGGCACGCATACCACATCTTCCTTTATCTATTAAACATACCAAAATACATCTATAAGGGCTACTTTGCCCGAGCCAGCTGAATCCTGAGTTTCTTTGAAATTTGTATGTAAAGAACCTATTTTGAATTATCGATTTTTGGTTGTCAGTGACAAATATTTCATGAATGATAGCAATAAATACACCAGGGAGGATTTGTGTTTGTTATTCATTTGATGAAGACATTATCTTTCAATTAGTTTAATTGAGGTCTGGAGCTGGCTTTATATATATATGGCAGTCCTTTGTTAATTTATTAACATTGTCATTTTGATTACTTTCTTATGTTTCCTATTCTGACATAGGACTTGGATTTCTTTTAAAGTGTGTTTAATTAACTGTGTGAATGTTAGTTCATTCTACATTTTCTAGAGGTAGAGGGGGGGGGGGGGGGGGTTGTGATCTCACGAAACATTTGCATTTGTGGGCCTGCATCTGCCCCAATTCAGGAGCCTCTGGCCTTTTTGATGCCGGTTTAAATAGGTGCCGTGTGTATATGTTTCCCTCTTTTCGCCCCTTTTCTATTTTTGATATTTTAATCAAAAATTTAAAATATCAAACTTTCAAAAAGTGAAATAATCAAAGCTGTACGTTAGGTTTAGTATTTTAAAAGTTTGATCAAATTTTTAAACTATTAAATTTAAAAACGATATTTAGAATTTTGATATTTTAATTATTTGGTTAAACTTTCTAAATTTCAAAACTTTTACGCAATTTGAAATTTTGATATTTTAAAACTTTGATCAAAATTCCAAAAATCTAAAATTTCAAAACGTTTTAAATTTTGAATTGATAAGTGTTACACGGACCGACGAGCACTGAACGATACAATTAAAACAGACAGTACGACGAGCACTGAACGATACAATTAAAACAGACAGTACGACGAGCACTGAACGATACAATTAAAACAGACAAGTTGTGACAAGGCATGTCTTTGATGAAATACAAACTCCTATAAAATTGTTTGACATTTTTGTAAAAAATCATCATATAAACTGTACTCAGGCAAAAGATAATGAAGACATTTGATGAGAGTTGAGAGTTGTCTCATAGGCAAACATACATGTACCACATCTTTTTATTTTTATATTAAACCACGTATAACATATTTTAACCATAAGTATATTACATGTATACTGTGTTGTGTTTGCTGAAAATTATTCAATGTGAAGGCTTCAGCGTTATTTTCGAGAAATAGAATACATCAAAAGAAAAACTTCGATATGCTCCAAACCAAAAAAGAGTAAATTTTATATAAACCTAAATTAAAGAAATGTTTCGCCCCACTATGTATTACGTATGTAATTAACTTCCTACATACATAGGACCCGTTACTACAATTTCACTAATTCTTCAAAATTCAAAGATTGTAATTCTGTCAATAGGAGGTAATTTTGAAAAGAAATGTTTTTATTTCTGTCCATTTTTTTATAATTCAAACCTTGATAGATAGAGGATGTTTCACTGTACTATCACAAAGTATAAAAAGTTCAGGGATCGTAATTCTGTAATAATAGGTCAAATAAAGTTCATAAATCTCATTGGTTACTTTTTTCTTCATATAAATGAAGTTTATATAGAGAGTTTTTTTTAGCTGTTTGTATGAATTTCAATATACAGCCAAGTGACATCTGAATAATATGTGGATAAAACATACATACCGAAAAGACAAGCGACACAAACGCTACATAGCAAAAAGATAAATTGATGATTAGATACACTGAACAACACAAAGCCAATCAATAAATTTTTCAAAATTACATAGTTCGTGCTCCACTGTTTTATAATTGATAATAGCAATCATAGTGTACTGTTACATTTACCTAGTGTAGTCCATTATTGTATTGAGCCTATGCGCTATAGTTAGAACAGTGCAGTCTGCAAACTCTGTTCTAATGGTGGTCTGTATTAGATCATCTGTTTCTAAATCTACAGCAGCGGTGGCCTCATCAAGAACTAAAATTCTAGTCTTTCTCAGTAAGGCTCTTGCAAGACAGATTAATTGTCGTTGACCAACACTAAAATATAGTTGAATAAGAGTATTTTGAGATGCACCTTCAAATCTTTTTTATATAGTTTATGACAAACATACTAGACATGCTTGATAAATCTGATAATAATGCTTTATTATGGAAAATTTAAAACAAATATAAATAGATTGCATTTGTCATTTATTCGTTATGAGAATATTAAGTAGAAATATCCATAATCATTCCTGTCTCTACTATTTCTATGTTTTTGGTTGTAATGGACCATTTAAGTTTACTAATACGTGTTCCCCCCTATACACCAGCAAACAACATGACTAATAACTGAACAACCGACATGTCAACGGGAATTTGACACATAGATATCTCGAGTCAAAGTAAGTGAGAAAAATCAAAATGTACTTACTAGTATAAACACATTAAACCTCCATACTGAAAGAGAGTCTATAAGCTTCTCAGAAGGGCAATAGTATAAGACACCTGAGTTTGGTAAAATCATTATAATATGTTTCTTCTACATGACTATATTAATTTTGAGTTCACGTGATGACTTATCTTAAGTAACGAATATATTTCACTTTTGTATATTTTATATTGTATATTCAGTGGAACTTGCCTTATCCGACACACTGGGGGACCATGAAAAATTGTCAGATTAATCAGGGTGTCGGAATACTCAGGTTTTCCTGCGAGGAAAGGCCTATTTTGGGACCATGAAAAAATTTGTCTATTAAATCAGGATGTTGGAATACTCAGGAGACGGATTAGACAGGTTACACTGTACTAGTTAAATAAGATAATTGAAAACAGTTTTAATTTTAATCAACTAATAAAAATATGTAATTTAAACATTCTGGTTAAGAAAAGAAATTAAAGACCATTTCCACCACTCGATGACTAGTTCATACCTTAGGTTATCTCCTCCTTCAGAACAATGGTGATCCAGTCCGTCTTTTAAACCAATCACAAAGGCTTTCAGATGTGCATGGTTGAGGGCTGTCCAAATGTCTTCGTTAGAGTATTCATCAAACGGATCCAGGTTCATTCTCATTGTTCCAGAAAACAAAACTGGGTCCTAAAATATTATTAAATTACTAAATATATTTTACTACACTATACCATATTTCAATATCAATAACAAATTGTTTTTCTGTTGTTGTCTCTGTTTAATGTATATGCAGTCCTTTGCGAGTGTAAGTGTTTGAATAACAATCATTGTCCCGTTTATCAATTATCTTTGCTTTGAGTGCGTATATGGATACTTCAGCCAGCTTTCAAAAGTATTGGGCCAGAGTTACTAAACAATTTCTTCTGAAATTGCCTGTAACAGGTCACAAAGATATCCTAAGTGTAGATTTTCATTTCATGCATATTGGTGCATCATCATATATATATATATATATATAAGAAAAAGTTAAGTAAAGTCCGTATGCTGGTAACATATAAGAAAATTATTCATCATTGGTGGTTCTTCCCTCGCCGGGATTCGAACCCATGCTACTGTGATATCGTGACACCAATGATTATAATTTTCTTATATATATATATATATATATATACAACTCGTCTAAACATCAACCCAACAATGTTAGATCTGTAAATTTGCTTTCGCAAATTTTTGGTTCTTCCCTCGCCGGGATTCGAACCCATGCTACTGTGATATCGTGACACCAAATCGCCTGCACTGCAGCCGTCCCGCTAGACCACACGACCACCTGGGCTCTCAAAAAAAGAGCTTTCGGTGGGCATGTGTTACCTTTCCACGTCAGTTTTAATCTAGCGGCGTACTACAGTACATGATATATATCAAGCCTATATTTATAAGAATGTTTGAACCAGTGACAAATCTACAACAGATTGATCCCTCGGATCATCAGTGGTGATGGTGATACATGGCTGTGTACATTATGTAATGTAAAATCTGTAAATTTGCTTTCGCAAATTTTTTTGTTCTTCCCTCGCCGGGATTCGAACTCATTCTACTGAGATATCGTGACACCAAACCGTCTGCACTGTATCCGGTGCGCTAGACCACTCGACCACCTAGGCACTACAATAATAAAGCTTTCGGTGGCCGGGTGTTACCTTTCCTAGTTAGTTTTAATCTAGCGTCGTAATACAGTACATGGTATAAGGCATGAAGATAGAATCAAACCTATATTCATATATACCTGTGGTATAATAGTAATCTTTGATCTCAGATCATGAAGTCCTATCGTAGAAATGTCGATACCATCTATAAGAATCCGTCCTTTAGCTTTTTCTATAATTCTAAACAGGCCCATGGTTAATGAGGACTTGCCAGCTCCTGTTCGACCAACAATACCAATCTACAATGTATGCCGTACAATAAAATGTAATTAAGCATATACATTCGGGGAACAATTATATCTATCTCATACGAAAAGGGCAAAGATACTACAGTAATAATCAAATAAGGCGAAGACCAAATCATGCCAAAAAAATAACTGCATTGTAGTTGTTTTTGTGTAATATTTAGTAAGGTACACGGTACCAATTATTCTGAACTAAATCTGTTTATCCCTTCAGTGATGGTAGAGTAAAAAAAAATAAGAAAATCTTTCAAACAGATAATGAATTATTGATTAAACTGAAAGGATCTAACGTGTGTTAAAATTCGGATTAGAAATCCGAACTACTTGTGAGTATTTAATTTAGAACAGTTGAATTAGAAATCCGAACTACTTGTGAATCCTTAATTTAGAACAGTTGGATTAGAAATCCGACTAACTTGTGAATCCTTAATTTAGAACAGTTGGATTAGAAATCCGAACTACTTGTGTGAATCCTTAGTTTAGAACAGTTGGATTAGAAATCCGAACTACTTGTGAATTCTTAATTTAGAACAGTTGGATTATAAATCCGAACTACTTGTGTGAATCCTTAGTTTAGAACAGTTGGATTAGAAATCCGAACTACTTGTGAATCCTTAATATAGAGCAGTTAACTAATTTTGATAACATCAAATATCAATCTTACGATACATGTAATTCCTAAAGTACATGCTACTGGACTGTTGATATCGTTGCAATGATTTTCTCTGTCTTTATAAAATTCGTTCGACGAATTGTTCTTAATTTTGAAAATAATCAATAATCAAACGTTTTTACATGTTACAAAATACCGATGGATTTTGAAACAATCGGAAACGCATATATTCCAAACCGAATAAGACAAGATGTAAAGAAAGGCAAGAGATATGAAAGGGATATTTAAATCCATAATTTCATGTCAAAACTGACAATGCCATGGCGAAAGAACGAAAACAACCAAGAGTCAACCAAAAGTTTAAACAACAAAATATCAATACTCAAGACTAAGGAAAATGAACCCACCAAAGATCGGTGTTATTCTTGGGTGTTTCGGAAGGGTAAGCACATGTGACAACTTACACGTATGTGTCGTTCGTGTAAGTATCAACTTGGTGGTAGTTATATATTCAATATACAGGCGCTGATCGAATGCTGCTACATTTG
This sequence comes from Mytilus edulis, assembly GCA_019925275.1. NCBI lineage: Eukaryota > Metazoa > Mollusca > Bivalvia > Mytilida > Mytilidae > Mytilus > Mytilus edulis. The sequence continues at coordinate 20,950,043 of CM034356.1, read as the reverse complement.
TAATATTTTGTCTGTTGAATAGTATTAACAGTCATCCATGTAGATGAATGGTCTCTAGTTGGTCCAATTTGTTTGTGTTCTGCTAACGAATCCCATTAAGTTACAAATGCTATTGTTATTCATAACATTGAAGTAGCATTTCAGAATTTACCATGTTTACTAATATTAGTATAGCTACTATGTATTACTTACCTTTTCACATGGAGCTATTTTACATGATATACTTTTCAAAACTAATTCAAGACCTTCCCTATAGCGAACACCATAATTATCAAACTCAACGTTTCCTTCATTTGGCCAATCATGTTCTGGTCTTTTATTTTCCACTATCCAATCAGCCTGTTTGAAAAAGCAAAAGAAGAAAAAAATAATAGTTTTTAAAAAGCATGAAAAGAGTCTAAATATTTTTTTATCTTTTTTATTTTAAAGTTTACGTTAAATGATTGATGATATGTAAGGATCGTTTTGTCATATAACTCTTAAGGTCTAAACTTTCATATGTTAGGTTTAGCGTTCTTGATGATTGTTATATGTTCATGAACATATCACTATTAACTAACAAATCGTGCAGGTTCCTACATCCCCCATTAAATCGAATATATACTTGAATAATTTTTTTTTCATGTTG